>OX457051.1:14329915-14472415 GCA_949752735.1 Lumbricus terrestris | reverse complement strand
TTACTATAAGTTTATGCGTTACTATCAAAAATATCGATCATTAACTAAATATTCATCTATAATTTATTGCCATTCGGCGACCGCCATTTTGATTATCGCGGATCGGTCGTCGTCGCTATGTTGAACTGTCATGGGCCGCGGTGATTTTAAGTCAATCAAAGCCCATTTTAGATAAATTAGCAAGATTTTGTCAAAATTTGCGCTAAAATCGCGCGGATTGCCAATTTTTCCGCTGTTGCGCTAAACCTGGAAATTTGCGCAAAATTTGCGCTGCGCAAGATCGCGAATTTCTGGGGGGCCTAATTGATAAAACACATGTACGACATCTATCTATTAGGAAAGTCTATAATGCTGTGATCCGGTAATGGCGGATAATTTATGGGTTAAGTTTCTTGTTACCTCAAACAAGGATTGAATCGATTAACTCAAATATTGACCCTTTTTGCAATCCATGACCCCGTAAAAATGCGAATAATTACGCATGTGAGGCAATTTCCCGGGTATTTCGTGACTTCATCTTCAATAGTAACGTTGTCAATAAGTGTTTACCATCACGGATAAATTAACATAGTCTTTTTGTCTTTATGGTGTTTCTGTAATTCGTCTGTGGTGTTATAAGTCTGTAGAAGGATACATGCTGTCTTTAAGAGTGTTTGGATCTTAGACGGACTTGAGAAACAAGCATTGTGTACGTGAGTTAAATGGCTTAGACTGTTTGTTAGTAGGCCTACTTAACAGTATCAAACAAAGATGATTTAATTTCGTACTATTTTTCTCCTTTATAGCCCTGTAATTAGTCTGCATCTATTTAAATCATTGACGATGATTGAGCATTGAGCAAACCTTTTCGTGTTCAATAAACTCACTTGAAATGTAAAACGACTATTTTTAAGCTGTCAAGAATATTTTTAAACTGTATGACGCATATTTTCTTACATAATTATTATAATATGTAGCATACATGTACATAATATAGCTTTATATCGCAACAAATCTTGGAAACTGTTTTATTTGGTTAGTCATCTTTTCAGCAACCGTTTGATTTTTATTAAATCGATGTAAACATTTTGGCGCATCTAATTACTATATCGACTGTAGCCTATAGAGGACAAATGGGTTATGTCCACATTTTTTCAAAATCCATGTTTTTAGCGATTCTAATAGGTAATGGCATAAGGCTTCAGGGCACAATAGTCATATGTCCTGCTAACGTCGTTTTCATTGTACAATTCACAAGTTACAAATGTCGTATGTCCTCTTCGTATAAATCCGCAGAGCACAAATGTGATATGTGGACATGCAACCTTTGTGCCCGGAGAAATACGGCCAATCAGCTATTGTTTACGCTAATACAATGCAAGATGGCGTCGAGCAAGTCGGCATACTAACGGTTCAGGATTTGTTATTTTAGTAAATAATTAGCTTACTGTTTTAAAGAGTTTATATTAAATGGACGTCATTATCTGCTCGTCGGTCTAAAGTGATCAAAGATGATTTTATAAAGTCAAGTCGCGATTTTCAGATGTTCGCTTCACTTGCGAAGTCATCATCGTCAATGGCCTTAATCTCGAGTTCAACATAATAACATACGTGCATGCTCACATGCAGGCCCTCATACATACATTCATACACTGTGAATACCAATTGTAAGTTGACCCCAATATTACATCAGTATTTCCATATTTGACAAGCAGCGGGTTGTAAATTGCCTTTAATCGTAAATTGTGTTATGTTTTGGTTTGGCAATAGACTATGATTTATTTCTCGGGCGTTTACCACACTAACGGGTAGGTTTAATATTTTAGAGTTTACCTGCAATGTACAGTGCCAAGCCTTGTCAGAAATGAGTAATTGAACACAGGTCATATGTAAACTTTATCACAGAGATTGCTTAATGTCATCGATGTATATTCTTGCATCTTTGTCTGTTGCTTTGTCTCTTGAGATCCCAAAACTAGTAGAAATTTTTATACTCTATCCTATATTAAAATTATTATTTTCACTATTGTTCCAGGATACTTGCAACAAAGGCAGACTGTGGTCGGAAAACAATAATCAAAAGAAGGATAAGAGCACAGTATACTGATTTGAAAGAAGGAAAAGATCAATAGACTGTAAAAAGGGCTGATTCAATTGTGGATGGGGGAAAGGGGACTTAGTTTTTCAAGTTTCAATATGAAGTCAGCAGTTTCTGTGCAACGTTGTCCAGGAATGGTTGGCTACTGGTTAGAACATCTGATAAGCATTAAAAATGACCCATGTGTGCTGTTTATGGTGAATGGTTGAAGGAAAAGAGTGCAAAAAGTTTTCCTGCAAAACATTATCTCTTCATTCGAGGTGGCCAATACAGAAGGTTGACTATCTAACGTTCAGTAATTTTTCCAGAGAGCAAACATTTTCACCAACATTTTTCGTTATAATTGACCATTTATCAGTTTGTTTGATTCCGTGAATCCTTTAGACAAAAATCAAATCCAGTTTGCTATAGCACTTCTGTTTTTCAATGAATCGTTATAATAGCTAAATTTCCATGAGCTCAAAAACAACAATAATTTTATGTGTGACCTAAAACAGGAATTTAAGTATGTGACTTATGTAAAAACAAGTTTACATGTCCATTTTTACTAATTTGCTAATTTGCAGGTTCACTTGACTCTTTTATGGCCATACAAGACAGCAAACAAGCCCAGTAACATGCCTTATTAATGATCTGTCGAATGTGATATGTCCATGTTACAAAGATTTTTGTAGAGCACAAATGTCGTATGTTCATTTTTGGGCTCCCCCGCCCTACAAACTTCCTTTTTTCGTGTTATTCTCATGTCACATGATATCATCGCTCTGCTTACTTTGTTCCCCGTTTAAATACCTATTCAATGACACCAAGAAAGTATGATAATGTTACTTTGTTATATTTTTCATAAGCATTTGAAATTAGAAATTCAGTTTTCTCGAAATAATGAAATATGGACATAACCCATTTGTCCTCTATACAGTCGATATGAGAGCCGAAAAACCAATTTTCTCAGTGTTTTGATAGACAGTAGCTTTTCCATTTTTAATCGTAAGCTTAGCTGTCTACACAGCCAATCAGGGTCGGATTAAGAAATGTGGGGAGCCCTGTTCGAAAAATGTTTTGACAATCTTCGGCCCAAAAAAGGGTCTTTTTAGTCGTTTGGTAGCAATTTCTTTAGAATATACAGATAGTTTTCCCTGCTAAAATACCTGAAAATAACTTTTCTTTAGTCAGTTGGTCGAAATTTCATCCCAATATGCCAATTTTTTCATAAGAATTTTTTATTTCGCATGTGTGGGGCCCCCTAAAGTGCGGGGCCCCTGTTCGGTCGAACATGTTGAACATGCCTTAATCCGGCCCTGCCGCCAATCCAAATGAGGGAAATCCTGTTGTAATATTTACCACGCTGATGCATGATGGAGTACAAAAACATTTTCAATGGATTAAAGAAAGGAGATTGAGAGCAACAGGTCCATGACGGAGGCTGCTTGGAAGGTTATTCCATAAGTTGGACCAATAATTCCTCACTGCATCATAATTTTGATATGTTAGACCGTGGAAGCATGAGTCGGCTGAACAACCTGGTCATCTTGTTACGTAGTGAACGAAGAAAAAACTAAGTTTAATCATAAGCGCCTTCGTGAGATTCTTGTTAAGGCGCTGTATAAATGGCCATATACATACATACATGCATACATACATACATACATGAATGCATACATACATACATACATACATACATACATACATACACACACATACATACATACATACATACATACATACATACATACATACATACATACATACATACACACACATACATACATACATACATGCATACATACATACATACATACATACATACATACATACATACATACATACATGCATACATACATAAATACATGAATGCATACATACATACATACATACATACATACATACATACATACATACATACATACATACATACATACATACATACATACATCAGGTCCAACATACTGAGAAGAGTACGTTGCTCCTTAGGATGAAATGGTGCACCACCCGCGTCATGCATTGAATTCTTGAACTATTATATGCATTCATGAACAGTGTACAGTGTGTAGTCAATCATTCAAATATTTTAATTTTGCAACCATATTATACATGACAGCTTTACACATCTTGCTCACTGGTTACAAAAAAGGGAGGCCCTAAAGGGATAAAATAATACTGCTGCCTAGGGACAACAACTAATATACGGTATTGAGTGGACGATGTGAAGTGGCCATGACGAAATCTTTGCAAAATCAACGTAGTGATTGACAAAAGTGGCAAAGCACAATCAAGCAACTTATGCCAGAAAACGGAAGAGAAAACACAACAAAATAAATGAAAACTGAAAAGCTCAACGCTGCTGAGTCACAAGCAATTATGAAAAAGAGCGAAAAGCTTAGCTACCGAACAGAGACCTACTGCAGTGCAAAGGCTACATTAAACGAACAGTGCTTTATCCTTATCAGGTACCTTCTATTAGTCAGGACGGAGAGATTGAACAATGAACAAGGCAACCTGTGTGCATTATGAGGGGCTGATGGGTAAGAAATACACGTGGCTATTTAGATTTCTATACATGCGTATAGGACATTGTTGACTAAGAAAAGTTTCCGTCATTTTAAAACATCAATTGGATTGGTACATAATTATACCTGAAGTGACTCATGCCAGTTTCGTGCTTTCTCAGTTGTAAGTCCATCTGTCTGGAATTGTCTCTCGTTGGAGATATGCCTGTTACCCGTTATACGGGTTGGCTCATCAGTGCTTTACAAGCTCCTTAAATTAATGGCCTTTTTTGCATCACAATGGCTGGACAGGATGCGCCTCCGAACGGGCTTCTGGAACTGAAACTTTTGCATACATTTGAAATGTTGAATGTTGTCGGTAGCCCTATTTCGTACACTTTTTGGATTGATATTCGGCCGAATAGTTGGTCCAATTATTTGTATTCGGCCGAATAGTGACAATCTATTCGGCGCGGACCTAATGCTATACAAATGCCAGTGTTCCAATTCACACAGACTTAGATCGCTGACAGCAAGACATGTTGGGCAACAAAATTCCATCGTGAAATATTATTATATGACGCCTTGAATGACGTGCAAGGGCTGTGTGAAAATTGCGTGTAGGCTACGGTACATGTATACAGCTGCTATCAACAAAGAGCACTATTTAACTACCATAAAAGGCAACCGTGGTAGATTCTGAATGAAAAGATCTTAGAGCGCCTGGTATGAGTGACGACGAAGCCGTCCGATATAATATTATTATTGCAATACTATTTCCATATAGGCCTAATGATATGCGTGTAACTTCACGAAATCAATCAATCGTAATTTATATAGCGCCCCTTCAAGGTACCTACTCAGAGGCGCTCCCGACCGAGATCAAGCGAGATCAAGTTCTCAATTTCACAACAGTTTGTGAAATTGAGAACAGCTTGGGAGGTGTCGCATAGTCAAGGGAAGTTCATTCCAGGTTGTTGGACCAACCACAGAGAAAGTAAGTAGGCTAGGTGAGATGTCACTTTGTCATTTAAGATCGGAATTTACGTCTAATTACTTTTTATGCACCTCTCACTTGGGCAAAGACATAATACGATGTCACAAAACAATGCCAAACCGTAGACGAAAGCAAAGACAGATGATTAGTCCACCATGAGTTTTTTTTATCGGTGACCCTGTAGGCGATAGCGCATTGGATAACAAACTGGCATGGTGAGCAAGCGGACCCCGAGTTCGAGCCCCCGTAGGATAGACGCGCTTTATTGGCAGCTGTTAGCGCCGTGTATAATGCAGTCCGTCTGTTCTGTAAACTTCTGTTAGTAGCTAACTTACTGTATGTGATTTGCGATTTGTGTTCTTGTGATTTGTTTCAATTGCATAAAATGCACACTGTAACCGGCTGAGGTATGTCAAACGGATTCTTCAATAAAAGGATTAGATCTATTATTGTTAAATGACAGTATCCGGTGCTCAGGCAAATTAGAAATTCCGCCACTGTTCGCACTCTAACAGTTTGTTTGTTTGTTTGTATGTGCGTGCACTTGTTATAGCGCCCCTTCAAGCTCCCTATCTACTCAGAGGCGCTCCCGACTGCAGAGCGGACACTGCAACGGAGTTTCACGCCAAAGCGCTGAGCAATTGCGAGTGAAGGACTTGCCCAAGGTCCCTACCCGGCGACTTGAGGTGGATTCGAACCTCGAACCTTCCGGCTTCAAGGCAACGACGCCACCACTACACCACCGCGCCTTACAACAGTGCAAGTCCCAAGCATGGATAAAGGAGGAGGGCGACACTGATCATCTTTGCTATGGCACAATGTCGTTAAAGAGCAACTCAACTTAGAAATATCTCTGGATTGAGGCGACATTGTGCACGATGCCGCCTTTTGAGTTGTAATAGCTGTATAACAGCCGGGACAAAGGGCAACCAGGACCACCCTACCACACCCGGCCTCACTCCTGCCCGCGGAGGGGAGCGTAATGGGGCGGGGGAAAAATCCCCAGCAATGTCGGGTATCCTATCTAAGCTTATAGCATAATTTATTATATTGCAGGCTGTCTGCTCAGTTAGTGTAGTTAAGATTTGTGTATTCTGTGATCTCCGCTCTTGTGAATTGTTTGAACTGCCTAATTGTACACTGTAACTGGTTGCGGTCTGTCAACCGGATTGTTGAATAGGGAGAAAATTATTATTATAAGCAGAATGGCAAGTTTAATGTCTTAAGCCTAATCGACTTCTAAATAATCGTCAGGTGCTTGTCAGTAGCTTCTTTATATTTATATTGAATTGTGAAAACTCGAAATGGCCAATGACGCAATTAGTAGAGATTGCAACTGCTTCTCAAAACGCTCTCTGACACGTCTTATGCCAGCCTAAAAACTGTTCTATTTGACCGTGCTGGAGTCGGAAGAAACTCTGAAGTGGCCCCTTGAATAGGCGCTATATAAATCTCCAAGATGAATGAATAAATGATTGGATAAACTACCAAGATTCAATGCGTCTCTGAAACTCATAACATTGTACAGAATACGTGTACACAGTCATTTCAGACCCCTGTGTAGATAAAACGAAGAAATTTCTTCCGTACGGACATTTTAATGTACAAATTTGATTCCTTTAATGTGCTTAGCCTGAGCAATATCGACCAGCGTTACTGTAGGTCCCCGATGAATTATTACTTTAATAGTGTAGTCTGCACAAAGCTATGATAATAGGCCTATACAGCATTTGCATGGTTCACCGGCGTCGTCTTCATTGTGTGAATTAAGCGGAACCTGTACTCTGTCACGAGTGACATGCTGTGCGACCATTTAGTATTATGAAACATCGTATCTATATGCATGTGTAAGTTAATACCTTAGCAAGTTTAAAAATTAGTCGCACACTATTATATGAGGCAGCGATTGTTAAACGGTTCGTGTAAACGAATCCATTGAATTTCTTATGTCAACATTTCGACAACATGTTATGCGCAAGCAGTTAATGGCATGTCATTATTTTTACACTGCTACTTGTTTTATGATTAAGCCAACTGACTCATAGCAGTTTTTGAAAATCTTTGACGAAAATAAACTCGAGTGCGGTAGCTTGATCTCGTCTGCAATTAAACCACGTGTGATAAAAGAAGGCGATAACTCAGAAAATGGGAAAAGTGGGATATGAACGTTTTAATTTGTACACTAAAAATATCCAAGTAGCCGCCAACGATTGAATGAGAGTGGAATTCCTTCAGGTTGCATTTTTGCTTAACGCAAAGTTGGTCTGTCCACGTTTTTGGAGAGGTCGTTGATACGTTGATCGTTGGCACGGGGAAGGAACAGCATAAGACTTGGCAGCATAAGACATAGTGGGGCGCGCTGGTGTAGTGGTGGCGTCGTTGCCTTGAAGCCGGAAGGTTCGAGGTTCGAATCCACCTCAAGTCGCCGCGTAAGGACCTTGGGCAAGTCCTTCACTCGCAATTACTCAGCGCTTCGGCGTGAAACTCCGATGCAGTGTCCGCTCTGCAGTCGGGAGCGCCTCTGAGTAGAGTGCTTGAAGAGGCGCAATAACAAGTGCACATACAAACAAAGGACTGGCCGCTGCGTTACAACATTTCTTGAAATTGTCAAGCAACGGATTTTTCTCTTCCGCGGCAATAACACCATAAATTTTGTCAATTAACAAAGAGGCAAACTGCATAAACTGCAAAGTATTGCGACCTGGTCTGTTGTGAACTTCTAGTCAGACAATGATCGTGTCATGAGCAGACGCCTAAGATTAATGGCTGTTTTTCAAAAGGAACCTTGTTTGTGGGCCAAAAAGCAACGTCATTGCTATACAATAGACATGCGTACTGTATAATTATCACGCTTACAATTTCATAGGCTTTCTTGCACACATACATAGGCCACACATCAGGGGCGGATGCAAGAAATTGACTCCGCCACTGGTTGTTCTCTGCCAGTGCCAGTCCCAAGCCTGGATAAAGGAGGAGGGCGACACTAATCATCTTTGATATGGCAGTGTCGTTAAACATGTAACAAGCAAGCGGATGCAAGAAATTTTCTAAGGGGTGGGGATTTTGTGGAAAAAATTTGGTCTTTCACCCGAAAAAAATGATGAACTTTTGTTAGTCATTTGATCCAACTAACTTGCCTTGAAATATATGCCATTTTCCCTGAAAAAAGATGACCTTTTTAGTCATTTGGTCATTTGGTTTGCCTGGAATATATATATATATATATATATATATATAATACCATTTTCCCAGACAAAAAAAACTGATGGCCTTTTATTTATTTATTTTTAGTCATTTAGCCTACTTCTCTGGAAAATTTACCATTGTTGAAACCTACTGTTGGAAGCAAGCTTGTTGATAGCAAATGGGGGAGGCACGTTCTATGAGCATTTCTCAATGGGGCCATAGCCGGATTTGCCCTTTTGGATCCGCTCTGATACACATGCGCACATACACACATACACACGCATACATACACGAACAATAATACACATAATTTTATTAATTCATTCAGCGCCTTATGTGGCACCTCTTCACGGGAACTACTCAGAGGTGCGCCTAACTCCATCGCGGTTACAGTTTCCAAGAGAAATAGATTGCCTGTAAATCATGCGCAGTTCCAGAAAGGACAGTCCACAGCGCAGTGCTTATCGTTGAAAAGGCGCAGTTCTGCATGAAATGGGTATCGGGGTGGAGGGTGGGCAAACGATTCTGATAGCGCCACCAGTGGCGGCGCCAGGATTTCAGTTTTGGGGGGCTGAATCCTCGCGGAGGAAATTTTCCACTCTCATCCGACCGAAATCTCATGGAAATTTTCCATTTTCATCCGCAAAATTTTCTGACGACCTTTTTAAGTCATCCGGTCAGAAAATCGTGGAAATGTTTCAGTTTTGCATGTGAAAATAACCCGGATGGCCTTTTTTAGGGGGCTTAGCCCCCGGGTTGCCATTTCTTTCATAGGCGGGCTTAGCCCCCCCTAGATCCATAGCGCCGCCACTGAACGCCACTATCCTGCTGAGCGTATTATATGTGCGAATAGGCCTACATTAAGCACCCGACGCAGGCGTGACCATAGATTCCACACGCCGACGGACCGGGAGCCAGATCAGGGCCTCCATCTTGTAATTTGACGCGTGACAGAACTTGGGTGTTTGACCTCTATTGTGACGATTATCGTGACAATACATGTCAGGGGCGCCGTTAGGCGTACGCACTTACGCAAGTGCGTACAGCGCGGAAAGGCAACAAAAATAACAAATTGTAAATTAAAGCGTGAAATATTATAAGCGATGAAATTCTATTGAATCTACTTTAGTAGTGGACCACGTACATTTCTCACTCACTGCATGCCCATTAAAGATCGTCAAAAAAGTTCATAACTTCATTTCGCGTATTCTTATTTTGTGCAAGTGGTGCGTACAGAAAAAAAAGTGCGTACAGAACTTGTGCGTACAGAAAAAAAGTGCGTACAGAAAAAAAATCCTGGCGGCGCCGCTGATACATGTAGATATACGGCCCGAGGTAGGGCGCAAAATACGGGTAATAACGCCGGTCAACCGTGCAGATTTATGATGTAGTGTACCATAGCAAGTGGATAGGCAGCAATCGAGACGATTATTGTGACAAAAGAATGCACAGGCGTAGTTTCAGCACCAGCTAAAAGTGAATGAACAAGTGCATAATACATGCATATAATAACGCCTGCGTGTGCGTGTGTGTGTTTGTGTGTGTTTGTGTGTGTGTTTGTGTGTGTTTGTGTGTGTGTTTGTTTGTTTGTGTGTGTGTTTGTGTGTGTTTGTGTGTGTGTTTGTGTGTGTTTGTGTGTGTTTGTGTGTGTTTGTGTGTGTGTTTGTTTGTGTGTGTTTGTGTGTGTTTGTGTTTGTGTGCGTGAATTCAACAGGAATGTCTACATTTCAACAGATCATAATGACGCGACAGGACCCGCCTCGAGGGGTTTTTATAAAGAAGGCAGACGCAGCCACCATTTAATATGTTGACGGCTGAAACGTCGGCACAAAATAATTAAGGGCGTATGGCACTCTGTTCAGGACAATCCTGAACAATGATCTTCTCGTCCTACGTTGTCATCTGCCCCACTGCAGCTGAGATCGATGAACTTTGTCCCAAGATTGTTGGGTTTATAATATAGGAACATGCACTTACACACTCAACTATCAACTGACCATGGCCTATAGGCCTATTCCTCATTTGTTACTGTTCAGTGCGTTCGCCTAAAGCGTTTTGCCTGCTGATCTATGGAAACAAACAAACGAGCAAACAGAAATAATAAGCAAGCAAAGAAAGAAAGAAAAATTAAAAACAAACAAACGAACAAACAGAAATTATAAGCAAGCAAACAAAGAGAAAAAAGAAAAACAAACAAAAGCGAACAAACAGAAATTATAAGCAAGCAAACAAAAACAAAAAAAAGGCAAAAGAATAAATAGAAATTATAAGCAAGCAAACAAAGAAACATAAATTAAAAACAAACGAACAAACAGAAATAATAAGCAAGCAAACAAAGAAACAAAAAGGGAAAAAACAAACGAACAAAAGAAATCATAAACAAGCAAACAAAGAAACAAAAATTATAAACAAACAAACGAACCAACAGAAATAATAAGTAAGCAAACAAAGAAACAGAAATGATAAACAAACAACCAAACAAATGAAAATTATAGACAATCAATCAAACAAACAACCAAACAGTGATTCCCACCATGCAAGTACTTCTTCGCAGTGATGCATGCAACAAAAAAACTACAAATTCATTAAGCAGTTCTGCTTTATTTCAGCATTTCATGATTTCAAAGAACATTTCCGATACGATGACTAGCCCACAACACAGCATTTGTAAACACGTCAATAAACACCGGGTTAGTCTGAGACACTGCATTTAATAAAGCATCTAGTCTGAGACACTGCATTTAATAAAGCATCTAGTCTGAGACACCGCATTTAATGTCGTCGGCTCACGCGTAGATTGACACAAATATGGAACAACGACATCGAGGCGTGGACTCTTCTGGCAACACCCATTATGGGTAAACAGTCGGATATTTTATGGTAGGATCGTGACGTCTGCGATTTGTTTTTCTTACAATTAGTGCAGGCCATAGTTCTCGGTTTTGCACGTGGCATAGCACGTGTTGACGATGATAAACAGAAAGTCGCAATATATGTATATCTTTTCATCTTCTTCCTTTTCCTCGTCTTCCTCCTCCTCGTCCTCCTCCTCTTCCTCTTCTTCTTCTTCTTCCTATTTTTTTCTTTTTGTTCTTCCCTTTGTTCTTCTTTTTCTTCTTTTTCTTCTTTTTCTTCTTCTTCTTCTTCTTCTTTTTCTTCTTTTCTACTTATTCTTCTTTTCTTCTACTTCCTCTTCTTCTTCTTCTTCTTCCTCTTCCTCTTCCTCCTCCTCCTCTTCCTTTTCCTCTTTCTCTTTTCCTTCCATATGTCGGGGACCGCGTGATCCTTTACAATGCAGAAACTGAAATGCGGTATTTATTTCATGCAATATACATGGTTTATATTGTATAACAATACAGTGTACATGAAGGCCCTATTCCGTATTTACTTCACGGTTTCATCAGTAAAACTGGCACGGCATGTGCAATAGCGTGAATAAATGTCACTTACATAGTTATACCAGGAACCGTGAAAGAGTTGGCCAACGCAGGCGGCAGGTGTTGGAAGGGCACCTCAGGGCGGAAGAGGTCGAATGGGACCCAACGGCCTCCTTACCCTGCCAGGGGAGGATTGGTCACCACCTGGCAACTGACCAAGACACTCTTACTGTTAGACAAGTCTGGCAAAGTCATGTGAGAGCCTCATCGTCGTCGCATGACTGACGGAAGAGAGCAAAGAAGAAGAAGAAGAAGACATAGTTATACTTAACTTAACTTTTTGCCACTTTTAGGGGCCCCGTTCCGTGCGGGGCACCTCCGGTTGGAGGGTACAGAGGGCGGTCATACGTCTCTGTTGCAATTCATCGTATGAAGCTTGCAAAGATGCGTTCTGTGCCCCAGAAAACAGTTTAAAACATAATTTATTGCAATAGTCGAGTCTAACTAACAGAACAGACAACCTGCAATACACGGTTTTAAAACATTATTTATTACAGGAGTCGAATCCAAATGACGGCAGCCATGCAAGGCGTCCTTCACGTCCTAGCCTACTGCTCAGTTTAGCAACGCCATCTGCTGAATGGAAGGTTGAGTGAGCATTGGTGAGGGTCTTAGGAAGCGATCTCACACCCGCGCGCTCTTCTTGCCAGGGTGTTTACCATAACCCTAAATGAAGCTCTCACACGCCACTTCTCGCACTCTGCCACTGCCAGTCCCAAGCCTGGATAAAGGAGGAGGGCGTCGCTAATGGTCTTTGTTATCACATAGTGACGTTAAACTGCAACTACCACCACCACCACATGCATTTGACGGCAGGTCGCTGAGTGGTAGAAAAATCAGACACTGAAAGGCACTCTATAACAATAGGTGGCTACATTAATCAAATTCGTCGCTGAAAGCAGTGTTTTGACTGGCTGCCTAGATTTATTGCTTGTAGACCAGCGGTTCTCAACCTTTTTAATGCTGCGACCCCTTGGTACCATTTCGAAAGTCGTGACGACCCCCAACAAAAAAATTGGTCGAGTTAACCTTTCCCAATCACTGCATTTTGTTACCATTGTCCAGTGGTATGCATTTTCACTTCTTAATTCGAAAACCGATTTTTTGAAAAGTTGCGTGAGATTTCCTGGTTCTTGTGATTCTGAGAGCTAGCCATTCGGCAGTTGAATTTCATACTTCTATTCGGCTTGTGAAACTTCAGGAGCAACTGCGTTTTGCTGTTGGAGTTCGTCAAACCCGCTGTTTCAAATGTGCCTTCTTGGCAACATCAGCTTTGTTCTTAAAAATACTGATCATTCTTTCTTGCAAAGTTAGGATGTTTAGCCTATTGTCTGAATGGCACTTCTGTTTATTTGGTGGGTTTCATCGATTCGATCGACAAAATGTCAATACAAATAAAACGTTTTAGGCTAGTTATCCATGCTGCAACTATTAATCAATAGCTAGGCTGATCTGAAAACTGGTCAATATGCCTGTAGTTCTTCTGAAAATTGGCCAATATAGTTCTTATTTTCTTAGCACTCATTTCATCGAGCTAATTCGTGGTGGGAGGCCATCATTTTCAGAAACTTCACATGTGATCTTAATGAATGTGCCAGGCAGAGGTGATAAGTTTGGAGAGGGATGTGTCCCTCCCCAACGTCGAAATTTTCTGAATTTCCACACTGATATTGTAGCACTTTAGGCTGTCATTTTTACGAAATTGCTCATCATTTCAATGCACATGGGCCTAGTCGTGGTTTAAGACTTCCAAGGTATCATCATCATCATCTTCATCATAATCATCATCATCATCATCGTCATCGTCATCATCATCATCATCATCATCATCATCATCATCAATATCATTGGGCTCAATGCCCGTAAGAGTCCGACGCCACTCTCTGTCCGAGTCTGTCTCGCATCATGCTGCCCAACTTCGACCGGTCCGGTCACCAGGTCTGCTCCATACCATTAACATCTTGAAGCAGCTGGAACACCTTGTCTGATTGAAGAGAATATTGGGATAGAGGCATGAAGTACAACCTGTGTCAATGCCCGTATGTGTCCCACGCTCTCCCCCGGCTCTCTCCACCAGTCTGTCCTGGCCGGCCTGTGCATGTCTGCTCCACATCATGACACCTTGAAGCATCTGGGTCGCTCTGTCACGTGTGTCGTGGTTTTTGCGGATTTCAATCGTCTGGGGGCATGTCTCTACAGACCCAAGATATTCCCCTCCTATTATTTAATTTTTTAATTTCCACAGTGCAATGGTCTCATTTTAAAGCTGTCTCTCAACAAAATTTCACGTGACTTAATTTAGAGTTAAAAAAGTGATTTAACCCTATATTGCACAGCGAAAACCATGGGTGATAAACTTTAACATTTTATTAAAGTAACTTCTGCGTATGCGAAAAATATGCGGTTTGCGGCATTATTCTGTAAATTGATTTGCATTCGCGAGATGGCGATAGCAGAAAATCAGTTTGTTGCCCCAGGTTAACACTGTCCCACATCCCGTGAAAGTGTTATGTTACCTGGGGTTAACAATGTGCAATATATGGTTAAGACTTCAATGAATATTCCCTCCTCATTGTTCAATTTCTTTAATTTACACACGGAAATGATAGCATTTTCAACTGGCATATTAACAAAATTGCTCGTTATTATAGACAGCCGATTCGGTAACACTGTAGAAATTTTCGAAGATATTTTTGAAATATTTCTGAAACATTGGGGTTATGTGCAGCTCGGCCCTCGCCACAAATTTCAGGGACCACCTTCCATGTCCCTCAAAGTACAAGAATGGTAAACCAGGAACCTACATTAAATTTGAAAACTGAAATTAATTTAGGCCATGCTGCCGCAATCGTACGAACGAACCATAACAAAAGTATAAGTTAAAATTTTATTTTGAGTTGTCATAGTGTATTTAGCGTTGAAATTGTTATTACTTGTATAAGAGAACTCATTTTTTTAAAAGTTTATGAAGACTCCAGGCGACCCCTAGCAAATCGTCAGGCGACCCCTGTAGGGGTCGCGACCCACAGGTTGAGAACCGCTGTTGTAGACGAATGCTTAATAATGATCATAATTTTTGGCAGTCGTCTGCTACGTCGCTCCAATGCACCGCTCCCACGGAACCCATTAGGTCTATACTGCAGACCAAATCCATTTGGCCGCTGCAGGTAAACAACTGATAAACCAAAGCATGTGACAGAGAGTAGATCTACATAAAAACGCCAATCACCTGCGATGAGATAATCGAACCTATTCAGTGAATATAATCACGAACTTCAGATTTTTTTGTTCTGCGTTAGATCTATTATCCAGCAGTTGTCTTCTCGTATAAATATTGTAGTGGGAGGGAGGTTCTACCGTTCCTGATCCTTTTAGCGACCCTGCGCCATAGCAAAGATGAATAGTGTCGCCCTCCTCCTTTATCCAAGCCTGGGACTGGCACTGTCAGATTGCTAACAGTGGCGGACTCATGTAGTGGGGGAGTGTAAAGGTCGATGTACGTACGCACAGCTGGTTCTGCATGACGTGTGCATGGTCGGCGTTGGCAATACCATACGACAACAACAACAACAGCAGGTGTAATGAGCATAACGGATGCCCGAAGGCCCGCTCGGCTACGAGCTCATCGTCCCCAACACTTAGACGGCTACTGCTGTTGAGTTCATTAAAACTTTGGACATGAGAAAATGACATTGCAGTTTATACAATAGATTCGTCCCTAACTCTGATAATAATAGACTACATCACGTAAAGAATAAAGCTATCAATAAAGCTATAATAAATAAATAAAGCTATGTAGCGTAAGCTCTAGCTGAATGCCATAAGGTCTAGGAATAGTAGTGGCATATAGTTGAAGTTAACGTCTCTGTGTGTGATGGCAAAGATCAGTAGCGATGCCCTCCTCCTTTAGCCAGGCTTGGGACTGGCACTAGTAGAGTGCAACCGGGCTTTTTAACATGCTGTTCTACACATAAAATGTGCAGTTGCAAAGGAATTTGTACAGTTGTAAGAGCAATTTTGTGCAGTGATAATAGCCTAACTATTAGAAAAAGGTAACTGCAGCCAGTTCACCACGGATGAACGAATTGGAACGAAGGGCTTGCACCATGAAAAATATGCAGGAAGACCAAATATTTCAGCAATGATTGGATGACTGGGAAAATTTCTCACAGACGATTTAAAAAGGTCGTCAGAAATTTTGGCCACCAAAGCCACGCAAGATTAAAATTCCTAGTTGTGAAATTCAAAAAATTTCTTTAAAAAGCCCTGGAGTGCAACCAGTGGCGGCGTTAGGCTTTAAGAAGCGAACGGCAACCATAGGCGGAGTTTGGTTTCCGTTCTAGGGGGGGGGGCTAAAATAGAACTTGAACTTAGGCTTTGTTGGCGCTGAGACTTGGTACAGAACGAGCGGCGCTGACAAATATTTTTCCCGGTCAAAAAAGTTGATGACTTTTTTTGTCGCCGGGTTTAAATTTCGCCGAAAAATACTAATTTTCTCGCATAACACGTTGATGATATTTTTTTCTTTTTTAGTCATTCGAATGAAGTTGTGTTTGTGAAAAGAATCATTTTCCCCGAAAGAAATGTTCAGTCTGCGCCTTCATAGGGGTGGGGGGTAAGTCATGAAAATATTGGGTCTTTTGGGCGGACTTAGCCCCCTAGCCCCTGATAAACTCCATCCATGACTGCAACCTCTATTCTATGCAGTTGATTCGGTCGGTTGGGTTACTCGCTTACTCGTATAGCCACGTCTGCCCACCCCCTTTCTCTGTCTCTGTTCTAGTTCCTCTGTATAGCTTTGTCCACGTGGTATCTGGTCAGTTGGTCAGTGGGTTTGTACTTCAGACTACCTGGCGCCCTCGTGGTCTGGAATTTCAACGTCGGCGTGTCTGCCAGTCTGGGGACGGTTCACTGAGCGCATACCTCCCATTAATGGTCAGGCACGACGGAAGTCAACCGCTGCAATTAGTTCTCTATTCGACTGTGCATAGAACAGTCTCTATGTTTATATGTATGTGGCCTATGTGCACTTGTTATAGCGCCCCTTCAAGCTCACTACTCAGAGGCGCTCCCGAATGCAGAGCGGACACTGCATCGGAGTTTCACGCCGAAGCGCTGAGCAATTGTGAGTGAAGGACTTGCCCAAGGTCCCTACGCGGCGACTTGAGGTGGATTCGAACCTGCAACACTTCGGCTGCAAGGCGACGAACATACTCACTACACCACCGCAGCCCACAATGTGCAACCTCCTCTTGCGAGGTAGCCTACACACGCTTATCTGTGTATTGCTTGCGAACAGATCAAGTTCGCGTTATGTGGCCTATCCGAGTGGAAAAATAACGCTCTAAAAATACCACGTAGCTCGCATTTCCTTCAATCGCAACCTTTGTAAAATTGGTTGAATGCAACAAGTTGCGTTCAGCCAGACAGCCACCCTGAAGTTTTGCATTTAAACGAAACTTGAATTGAATTGAGTAGGCTATACTTCCTGAATCATGTGTAGGCCCTATTACAGGCTGTCTGTCTGTTCTGTTAGCAGCTAAGATTAATGTTACCGGCAATTAGGCTAAGTTAAATGCGTAGAATCTCACCGTTTAGCCTACTGTGACCGGTTGCTGCCTGTCAAATGGATTTTTGAATAAACGAAAATTATTATTTATTATGTTGAATTGGCGATTTGTTGTCAACGAATGTTACAAATCCAATTAGTGTCTATGGCGAATTCATGGCGGCCTTAAAAGGGATCTTAACGTTAATAAAACCGACAACATCATCACTGACTCCTGGGCGATCTGCTAATAACCGTGATTAGCCTATAATACTTGCATTTGATCACAATGTGGGGTCCGTAGCTCAGTTGAGAGAGCGCTGGTCGTTAAACTGAGTGTCATCCACGCGACCCGGGTTCAAGCCTCGCTCAGGGCATTAATTTATTAAAGTTTCTGTTAGCTGCCATTGGCGCTTTGCTGTTGTGTTGCTTGACTCGGGTTCTGCTAAAAATAAAGATAGCCCCTCCCACTTCTGGCTTGGCCGAATCTGGAGTGATCCAGTACTTATAGCCATTAGTGTTAAATTACCGAACCCACTGCCATAGGCGTACGAGGCGGGGGTCCAGGGGGGGCAAATGCCCCCCCAAATTTCGGGCAAATGTGTTTTTCGGGCAAAAGAGGCTTGGACGGGCCAAAAAATTTCGGAGAATTTTTTCGGGCAAAACAAGTACGGGAGGGATTTTTCGGGCACGCAGGGGTAAAAAAGTCGTAAGATTTTTCGGACGAGAAAATCTTACGAATTTAGGGCGGATGACTAAAAAAAAAAAAAAAAAAAAGGTCGTCAGATTTTTCGGACGGGAAATCCTAAGAATTTTGCGAGGATGACTAAAAAAAGTCGTCAGATTTTTTTCGGGCAAAAAATTGTTTTTGCCCCCCCCACTGCCGAAATGTCCCGTACGCCTATGCCCACTGCTGTAAAGCCGACCTGCGTGTCGTGCTATAGTGGGCCGTATTTCGTAGAACCTGTACCTGTAATCATTCTGCGGTGTGTCAGATTGAATCATTAAAAGAAAATATATTATATACTAACGCTACGCACGACAACAAGAGCGTTGCCGTTCCATTCGCTAGATGTCAGATTAACAACCTGACGATATAAAATATTATATTATATAGCCTACCGTCTATTCTGTGACTCCTCTGTCAAACTTATTCACAACCGGTTGTTTGAATTTGATGTGCAGAACAAGAACAACATCTGGTAAAAAGGATGTTTAGACAAAGTTCCGCGACAACTTGTGATAAGCCTTAATCCGAGGCACAGATTGCACTAGGTTGATTCCTGGACTGTCAAACGAATCCGGAATGTCTGGCTAAAATTGTGGTCCATCCATCCATCCACCCATCCATCCATCCATCCGTCCATCCGTCCGTCCATCATTCCATCCATCCATCCATCCATCCATTCATCCACCCACTCATCCATCCACCCATTCATTCATCCATCCATCCATCAGTCCATCCATCCACGCGCCAACCCACCCACCCATATCCCTACCCATATCCCTACCCATCCACCCACCCAAAAACATAGCCACATTCTTTTATTGCTTGAAGGGACAGTAATTAATAAAACATCTTGTTTACACACAATAAGCTTATACATAGAAACTTTAAAAAGCACAGAGGGGGTAACCTTGGGAACCTTTCTTGGACTGCTGTCCCACTGTCATGGTTACCAAGTACAAGCGAGAGGAAGCAGCAACAGGTTTATGCAAATAAGAAAGGAAGAGAAATTGTCTTAACTGGTTAACTACATCCTAGTAAAAACGTCTTAAGGTGATGTCATGTGAGCACTGCATATTTAGAAAAGTCGTTAAAAAATAAAAGAATAATATTATAGGCAGATTCGTAGATGGTGTTCGGCAGTTAAACAGAAAACAGCGTCCAGTAGCCTATTATGAGTTTTTACTATACGTTTAGACAATGTGGATAGGGTCCATAGGGTCCTACTTGATAATCCATCGGGTTCAAATAGGCATTTGCGGCAATTGACTTTTATCACCGAAACAAGAACAATAATATTATTGTCTCCCTGATCTAGGCCTATAGTTCGATTTCACAACATGGACAGATCGGAACAAATCGTTGACAACCTCATTATTGACTATGTAATTTGATACGCTGATTCACTTTAGAATGAGCTAATGGAAACTAGATTGCAGTAGTCTACTACAAAGATTAGCAGATTCATTTGATAATCAGCGTTATAATGTCGGCTTATTAATTCTGAGGGAATTCCGAACAGTCAAGGGTAAATTGTTCCAGATCTTAGGACCCTCACTTTTAATAGAGAACATGAGAGGATTCCAAAAACATACCCACATTAACCCATCCACCCATGCACCCACTAATTACCCCAACACCCAACATTTCAGATTCGCGGATTGGACTTGCCATCAATAATATAATAGTAAATGGTGCCACTTAGCAAAGTTGCATATTAATTTCCTGTATCAATTTTATGTAGATGAGGGTCTATACATTCAAAATAGAATAACAAGCACATGATAGTGTATTTTAAGGTATGCGTTTACAATAATTATAGTCTAGACATTGAGTCTATAATGATCGTCGAATTACGGTGACTGCTTTATAATGAATCCTGAGAAGAACCTACTAATAATCATCGGGAGTCTCCCCATATAGAACTAGGTGAGATATCTGTCCTAGTGTGGTCGATCTGTTCCGTACATCTTCCGGACCAGACGGACGTTTCTCGGGTGGCCACATTCTGATCCACATATGCATCGCATAATTATCAGTCCAATTGTAAAGTCCGTTGTATATCACATCCACCTCCTGCCAATTCGGTCGGTCTAGAGACTTCTCTTCAACGTGAACGAGGTGTGGGTACAGCTGCGATAGAGTGTGTACGTTGAGAACGGATTTTTCCTCCCAGCCCTCCTTTGGCCCCAGGTAGGAGCGGTACAGTTCCAGCATAAGCCGAATAAAAATCGAATCTTTCTTAGCGATCATAATTCCATTGCAGACACCAATTGATGTTTCACGTCCAAGAACCAGAGAGTAATTGCGTAAGGGATCGAACGACTTCAAGACAATGACGTCAGGGTCCAAGTAAATTCCTCCATAACCTTTAACAGTTTACAAATCAATTTATTATCAACATTATTATCAAGACAATGACGTCAGGGTCCAAGTAAATTCCTCCATAACCTTTAACAGTTTACAAATCAATTTATTATCAACATTATTATCAAGACAATGACGTCAGGGTCCAAGTAAATTCCTCCATAACCTTTAACAGTTTACAAATCAATTTATTATCAACATTATTATCAAGACAATGACGTCAGGGTCCAAGTAAATTCCTCCGTAACCTTTAACAGTTTACAAATCAATTTTCTATCAACATATAGAATATTGACAATAATTTATTGCGTGATAATATAATTTAACTCTCCGCAAATAAACTATTGCTAGCAAACCGTTTAATTATATAAATCAAATTCACTGTCACAGACAACAGTTTGATTGCCAATCATCAAGGGCGGAGTTTATCAGAGGCAAATGGGGCTAAGCCCCACCCCCAAGAGGCCAAGAAGACCCAGATTCAGCTTCTTTACCCGTGAATATGGTATCTTTTCAATGGCTTATTATAGTCTTGTCTCTTTGTTCTCTGCATGTAAACTACTCTGTACACCAAACGGTCTCTCTTTCTCTGTACACTACTCTCTCGAGTCTAGACCAAACGGCTTTATGACTCTACTGCATCCTTCCTGCCATTGTATTCTCAACTAATGTGAACAGAATAGTGAATTGCAACGAAGTGTCATTGCTAATTTTTGTAACCTATTATTTCCAATGCTCGAGAAGGCAGACAATGTAAGGCATCCCGCATAATAAGAGACAGGACCAAATTTTGGGATATATGGTTAACAAGTCGCGTCGCAGACAGCCAATCCGGTCAAACGGTAGTTAGGCCTAATGATAGAATTTACTCGGACACAATCATATCTGAAAAGCTCAATTACTAGATTGCTTTAATAGGTTGATTTTTTTACCGGAGAATACACAACATTAACAATTAGAAATACTTACGCACTAACGTTTCTGCTCTTAGGTAGTCTGAGGAATGAGCTGGGTAGTTGTATCGTAATCCATTGGGAGCTGTATCCACATACGGCCTCTGTACAAAATAAATGTTTCTAACTTGTTGCACAGTGACGTTCCACCAGTGACCAGAAGGAGGTTGATCGCCGTGAACGAAAATCTGTTCAGGTTTAATAAATCGCTGCACACTCAAGAAGCTCAAATAGCTCATGAAATGAAATGTCTTATTTGGTCCAGTTAACACGTAATGAACTACGTTTGGAACATCGAAATCAGTATCTGGTTGATCGAGTACTGTGTTGCCGCAAAGTGAACCAGTTTTAGATTGAATTGCACTGTTGACTTGTTTAATCCTGGCATCAATAGAGCGTGAACATATTGCAGATAGAAGGACTAGATTGTATCCGTCACGGATCAAAGCTTCAAGAACGCTTCGAGGTCTTGGACCATTATCCGTTTCTATATGAAGTCTGGAAGAAATATCCTCTAAACGGTCAGGGTTTCGATATTTCTTTTCAGTGTCGATCAGTAATGGATCACTGCAGCTGTAGTAAGCAATTCCAACTGATGTTATCATTATTGATACGATCACGGCCAGCAGTGTCCGGTTTGAAACTCGTCCACCGAGGAATGCATTTTCTGAAATATTATAAAAGGCAATGAGGATTTAAAATAGATGGAACTTTATCCCAAAATTTCAAAGCAATATTTGCTGCATGGAATACGACAGACAGAACTCAGTTAACTGCAGATGAGAACTGATTGGTTAAAGTAACTTCTGATAGATGATTGTTAAGGACAATGTTCACTGCTAGAGAGTGAGATAGAAAGATTTTACCAATAGTAGAATGACCTTGAGCAATGAGCAATGAGCATGGAGAATGACGTTTATAGTAAAACGTTTGGGAATCTGGAGCAACACGAAACAAAGGCGGACAGAAGAGACCAGGTGAATTATCTTATATTGGATCTTAGAGGTGACGGGAGCAAGTGTATAAGACTTGTGGGGCGCGGTGGTGTAGTGGTGGCGTCGTTGCCTTGAAGCCGGAAGGTTCGAAGTTCGAATCCACCTCGCCGCGTAAGGACCTTGGGCAAGTCCTTCACTCACAATTGCTCAGCGCTTCGGCGTGAAACTCTGATGCAGTGTCCGCTCTGCATTCGGGAGCGCCTCTGAGCAGTGAGGTTGAAGGGGCGCTATAACAAGTGCACATAAAAACGAACAAACAAACTTCAGCCGTACAATAGGCCTAAGTGGAATGTGAGATAACCGAGAAACGCGTACTATAAGCCTATAAGCATGGGCGGAGTTTGGTTTCCGTTCTTGGAGAGGCTAACTTATGAGTCTGTGCCTTCTTGGGGGGGAGGGGGCAAACTCGGGAAAAGATACCGTTTACACGGTAAAAAACTGAATCTGGGTCTTCTTGGGGGCTTAGCCCCCCTAGCTCCTGATAAACTCCGCCCATGGCTATAGGTCTAAGTGGAATGTGAGAAAGCCAAGAAAGGCGTGCTATAATTAGCCTACCATCATCACCGTCTCTGCCACTCAGACTAAGCGCCTGTGAATAAGCTCGTTCCCGTGACCTCGCTTTTGTAAGCGCTGTATAGGGATCTCGAGATTACGATTACGAATACGATTTAAGCAGTCGCCGTATGATGCAAAACCTTTCGGTACGTGGAAGCAAAGAAGCCAACGTTTACAAAATAGCAGGTTCAGTTTCCCAGTGAAGCGACCTCAGGTTTCCGATCTCAGCTATTCATATCAACCAAAGTCTGTATTATAATGGCACAGATCTATATCAATGCTTTGCAACAAGACTCTTGAAATCATACTTTCATAAAACAAATTACCTTTCGTAGCAGTCATCCTCGATTCAAAAAACGCTTAGATTGTACAACAGTTTCTATCTAAGCGAGACAATCGCATTTGCATCTAACGTAAACATTGTATAAAAAACAAGTTTACTGACATTTTGGTAATATACACTGTGTCTCAATAAAAGTACGCCAAACTGTTTTTCATTTATCTCTAATGCCTGACTACTTATCAATCAAATTAAATCTAAACTATTAGGAGGACATAATGTTGTAGAAATGAGGCATGGTGTCTCTTCTGTTAGCATTTCGATGGTTTCCCAGGCTCTTTGGGCTGGAACTGTTCTT
This sequence comes from Lumbricus terrestris, assembly GCA_949752735.1. Taxonomy (NCBI): domain Eukaryota; kingdom Metazoa; phylum Annelida; class Clitellata; order Crassiclitellata; family Lumbricidae; genus Lumbricus; species Lumbricus terrestris. Next base: position 14,448,449 of record OX457051.1, on the reverse strand, counting down.
TTTGAAAAAAAATAACCTTCTGGGGCTGTAGATTTCTGAACACAGGTTGAAGATGTTGTAGCAGCAGAACGTTGCGATAATAGACTCCGTTAATTTTTACTTCAGGATCACTGAAGACCAAATGGGAACGACCGAGCATCGAAACCGCAACGAACACCATAACATACTTGCAGAAAACTGAAATTTCGGGAGATGAAGTTGAAAATATTCATATCTTTCTATCCGTTCAGATTTATAACATGGTATGTTGGAATCATATTGTTGGCTCAATTCTCTAAATATTGCGAGATTTTTTAGCATGATTAATCATCAGGCACTAGACATAATAATATTATGAAAAACAGATTGGCTTACTTTTTATTGAACAACGGTGTATTGCAATCTATCTGCATATAAGCTTAATTAATATGAAATTTGACTGCTCGTAATAACGATTTTATGCCAGGATTGTGGCATAAAATGTCATTGCATATGGTCGCGTACATTCGACTGGAAAACAATAATTTGTTTGATAATTTGTTTGAGATGCGACCAATCGGAGTAGACCTACGGCTTCTACATGTAAATTGTTGTCTGTAATGCGTGTCCATCTTTGAGATGTAAAGAGCTGTTCACATGATTATGTTGGTTGGCCTACTGCTATCATTGCCATTATGCGTGTCCAGATTTACGATTTAATGTCTGGTAGTAGAAATGTGCAGAATAGGCTACTAGAATAACAACTTCGTCGTGTAGGCTACTTCTGCTTCAGCATGTGGTCGCGTTGACCGTAACTAACTGCGTCTGCATTGTTATCTGCCGTTACAGATTCAATGTCCACAGCCAAAGAAGTAGAAACAATTTTAACCTTGGTTGAAGTTCAGATCGCAAACCGGGTTTTCAGGTTTTTTTTCTTTAAAAAGATAAAACACCAGATGGCTGTCGCGGCCTTGCGGGCCGCATTAATCGAGTCCAAGGACCGCATGCGGCTCGCGGACCACATGTTTGAGACCACTGACCTACGTTAAGTCGTAAGAGCATATTATACAGCTGTCAATACAAAAGAACGCTCTCAGTACAGTCCCTGTCTGGAGCAAGGATCGATAGACTAGATTTTAGACGCTATTGCAGGGTGGGCCATAAAAAGACCCCCTACAGTTTTTGCCTTTATCTTGGTCAGAAGTGAGAATTTAAAAATAAAATTTTACAGTCTCAAAGGCAATTCATACGAGTATATGCACACGATGACCACATTTCATCAAATATTTCAAACAGAACAAAAGTTATATCACTTTTAGTGAGAACACCCGCTGTTTTTTGACGATTCAAAAACATAACGTAAGCTTAATTAAAAAGTAAAAAAACGAGTTCATTAAGTCACATCTCAAATAAATGTCATCAACTGATCTTGGCAGAACTTCCCAACTTGCGTTCAATGTGTTCTTCATCAGCGCTCACGCCTAAATCTTCTCATATCAACCGCAATGCGATCAACAATTATTATCTAATCGCTCTTGCTTTTGCTTGCTTAACGTGGTAATTCTCCAGCATAGCTCTCCACATTTGATAATCCATCGCGTTCAAATAGACATTTGGGGCAATTGACTTTTTTGAGTGAAACAAGAACAATAATTGTCTCGCCTGATCCCGTTCGATTTCACAACATTGACAGATCAGAGGAAATCGTTGACAGCCTCATTAAGCTTTTTAATGATGTTATTTGATAAGCTGATTCACATTAGAATGAACTAATGGAAACTACTTTTGAAGCCTAATAAAGGTTAGCAGATTCGGTTGGTAATCAGTGTTATAGATCTAATGTCGGCTTATTATTGATAACATTAATTTTTATGAACGACGAGTTCACATTTACCTTAAAAAAGGAAAGAAGATACATTTCAAATTTAATATAGGCCTAGTGCCTTTGCAAAATTTAAACCGAACACATGGTAAAAATTTCATCAAGCAACATATGTAATAGGGTGTCCCAAACAATATTTTTTTAGAAATTTTCTATGCAGTCCCCCTAAAAAGTTTCCATATGGTCCCATAATAACACCTGTAAAATTTTATGACACTGCAAAAATATTTAGGGGTCCCCCAAGCCACCCAAATTTTACCCATATTGACATAATTTGCGACTGATGTGTCCAACTTCTAAATGCCTTTAGATCCCAACCCTTGATCCTATTACAACAAATTTAATACCATTGGAAAGCTCTTAAATGGTAGAATTTACAGGTATCTAACTTTATTGGATACAATGGATATTTGTGGTATAGTATTACGCTAAAAAAATGCAAAATCGAGAAATATTCGAGATTTTTGGACTTTCACAGTTTCAGTGTACTCACAACTAATCATTGGGAGTTGTCATTACAAACACTTGATAATGTAACAAGTCATAGTTTTAACTCCTCCATACCTTCATCTGCTTCAGGGTAAGAAATTCTGAGGGGGCTGAAGGGTTCAACCCCTATTTTTCCTAGAACCACACAGTGAAGTCTTAATTGCACACCCCATGCAGCTACACACAAATCAACGTCTGGCCCTTTATTTTTTCACTATTCTCATACTGATCTGCTTATTATACATCACTGCACACACCTCATATTGTTCTTCAGTTGTACGTTCTACATTTAAGCCTATACATGTCAGCAAGATTGTCACGATTGCGGTTAGAAAACATGTGCCTATGTTTTGACAACTTGTACGAGAGATTGTCTCTGATCTTCGTTCTTCGTTATTGTTCAGTTCAACAGTTGAACTGAAATTCTGTATCAGAGCTGCGTCATGTTCGTTCAAATCGGTCATTTACACAGACCAAGTTATGAAAAATCACACGTGGTCTTATATGATTGGCTTATCTCGCCACTCTTTCACTGAAAGATCGAGAAAACTATAATTGAACGCAGCATAGTTCGGAAAAAACTTTTAGGAAGAGATAACCCCGTTATTTCACATGGACGAGACAATCACTGAAAGAACAGAGAGAATTGCTATCTCTTATAGCCTATCATATTTACCAAGAATGATGTTGCATCATTTTCAGACTTGTCGTCTAGAGCAGCATCGTCAGAATTATAAAGCTTTGGATTAATTCAATGAGAGCAGTGACTCTACATGAAAACATCGCTTGACTGTAGATGTCAACCACAAATCTGAGAATTGTTGGAGTTGGATATCCTGTAGTTCACGTTCGTCAACTGTATATGTGATTCGTTTCCATCATAAAGAGCAATTCGATCTATATTGCCTTACCCATCCCACTCGCTCTGGGATGGACATCAGGCTTGCGAACTGCTACAGAATTGCTCAATCCAACTATGGATACCAAGAGCTGAGGAAATTCTTGAATTCATAATTAGAGGATGGCCACGCTGAAGCTGTTCAGTAATGAATTCCTATGATTTGTTAGATGCAGACTGCAGTAGCATTGGTCGAGGGTTTGGTTGATGGTGAACCAGATTGGAGCATTTATCTTTAAATGGCTTGCAGAGCTTAATTACAGACCATTGATGGACAAACTTTACCAAGGACACAAAGAATGCACCAGGCAACTGGACTTAAAAGATTTCTGTGATGTCAACAAGATGTTACGACTGTGGCTGATGTAGAAGGGTGCAAGGCACTGCAAGCTCTGTTTAATATGCAGTTATTCAAGGCCGTTGTCTCAAAGCATTTGCCAATAATTAATGCATTACACTGCCAGGACTTCAAAGGTTCCAAACTGCAACCGTTGATTCCTGTCCCGGTCCAGAGGTCAACTTTGGCACACCAAAATGTTAGTACTTCCACCAACTAGAGAAGAAATCAGACTGACAATCTGTTAACCTTATCTATATCCACTCCAGTGATGATTGTCATGTAGAGGTAGCAGCCTGCAATCCCAGTGCACGACAGATTTACATCCTTGGTTTGCTCGAGAGCTCAACTCTCGTCCTTATGCTTAAAAACCTCATTTACAAACACAATGAGGTTGCATGTTTGTAGAATGTAGATTTTAGTATTTCAGAGTTATATAATGGTATTAAGCAATACATAAGCACGCTAGTGGGATCAAAGTTTGGACCTCCGAAATTCTCAAACTCAGCGACGTCGTACGTATAAGTTGTGACAACATGCACAAATTATATGAGCTTTGGGGGACCTCTAAATATTTTTAAAATGTCATGAAATTTGGCAGGTATTATCATAGGACCATAAGGAAACTTTTTGGAGGGACTGCATTTCAAGTTTCAAGAAAAATATTTTTCCTATGCAATCGTGGGACACCCTAATATGTAACGTATAGGCTACGCATGTCTCTAGTAACATTTGTAGCGATATTCAAGAATCGTTGATCGTTACTGAATTTCTCCAGCAAAGTTTTTACGGCGAGAATGCGCATTAAATGTTGGGTAAGCCTATCTCAAGTCAAAGTGTTAAGCAGATCTTTCGACTGGGAAATTTTTCGGCCTCTTTGTTGTGGTAACAGCCAATTAGTCTGGGCATGTATCCAGAATCATACATGCAAGCTTATAAATGTATTGCAGGCTGTCTGTTCTGTTAGTAGTTAAGATCAATCTTAATTATGGTACCTGCATAACCGTACACTGTGACCGGTTGCGGTCGGTCAAGTGGATTGTTGAATAAACGAAGATCATCATTTATTATTATCAAGTTGAATAATTTGCATTTCGTGTCAACGAATGCAAGAGTGTTAAGGGCGAATTCATGACTGCCTTAATATGGATCTTAATGAAACTGAAACTAACCCCATTATCACTGGCTCGTTGCCGATTGAAGGATATGAACATCATTGAACAATACAATACAATAAACATTACCATTTTATATCGCCATTTGTTACAAAGCTCAGAAGTGCCCACACCTCGTCGACGCAACTGCAATTGTATTGCAGAGCAATTGTGAGTGAAGGACTTGAATCTCAAGGTCCCTACACTGTAACCGCCACGGACGGGGTTCGAACCCGTACTCTCCGTGTTATAGGCCGACCCCTATAACCAATCGACCACCGTGCCTCTCTACAATTAAGTTGAGTTCCACATGGGAGCTTAAATTTACCCTCGACACGCCACTGTATAAGCTTACAATGCAGCCTAACCAATGATCTGTTAATAGCCGTGATTACGCGAACGCTGCACACGACAACAGCGTTGCCATTCCATTCGCTAGAGGACAAATTAATAAACTTACTATAATACTTATACCTTCTATTCTGCTGTTACACCCTCGCATGCGCAGTATTATACCATGATCTATTAAATCCAATTATAGTTGCTGTTTATACGCAGTCACATGAACATACATGTAGGCCTACACGGACGCGTGAAACTGTGGCTTTTATGAAGCGACAAAAGTGTCCCAAAAAATTAAATAAAGTGTCCAGACCCACAGCGTGGTTGTGAAGAATGATTTACAAAACTCCCTTCATACATGTACATCCATCGACTAATGAAACATTGCATGACACATCTCTAAGATCTATTGCTTTAAATAGCAAGCTCCCTTATGAGGTTCTTTATAGGACGCTTTACAAATTGCTGGATAGGACTTGCTATCAACAATATAACAGTAGGGTGATTCACAAAAATAAAATATCGAATTTTTTTGGTGCTCTCGACTTTTTATGTTCATTTTGGTAATAAAATATGCCCCCCAAAATTTGAATGAAATCGGATAATATTTAGTTCTGCCTCATCGACCTTGAAATTATTGAATTTTATTGTGATTTGTCAAAAAATTGCATTTGAGTAAATAACTTTTATTCTGAAAAACTTCATAATCTAGTCGAATAAAAACGATGCAATACTACCTAAGAAGCTAGTATCTATTGTTTTAAATGTCAATATATCTTAATTTTTTAAACGTAATTGAAAGTTTAATTGATTTTATTCGAATTTGATCTTCGCACTTTGTCAATGTGGAGTCGAATGTTGATCCCTCCTTCCTTATTGTAACCAACAAGTTAAAGAGTGTTAACAATCTTATTAGCATTCTAATATTTGGATATTCTTACCATTTATCATCATGTTCTTGAATAAATGACGTATCTGACTGCAATGTTCAAACGCTTTACGAAAAGAAGCTAAATGGTGCCAATTCCTCACCAATAGGAAAAGTCCCCATAAGTTTACCTTAAGCAACAATCGACTGCTTTTGAACCAGTTTTACAAGTTGGAAATCACTTTGGATGCAGATAAAATTTTGTTTTCTTTTGTATCAAGTGCAGATCACTACATGGAGCAACAGTGCATCATATGCATTGAGACATGTAAAGTTAAAAATAATCCATATTTTAAGCAACCAGTGACTTCATTTTGTGTTCACTTGATTTAAGTTCAGCCATCCAGTGTGCATGGTTAAGTGCTCTCGGCACTCATAAATATGTCGCAAGTGATGGAAATGTCCAAGAAGGATTAGACTAAGTTGAAACAATTCTTTATAATCTTTTAGCACAGTTGCCTTACATGCAAACCCAACTTCAATATTTGACGAACGTTGAAATCAAATGCCGCTGAACAACAGTGGAAACTTGGATAGCCTACTTTATCTTTGCAATTAACCTCCAGTTGCTAAAATGTAGTCTGCCTTTCTGCTGGTGATTGGTGATATTTGCTTGACTCATGCAGAAGCACGATTCGGTGGAATGATATTCAAAGAACAAAACTTCTCTCGTTTTCTCTTATTCTCATTCATAGTCAGATGTGAATGGAAATTGAGTTTTCGCAAAATGCTTCTCCACAAAATTTCAGAACTGTTCAATCAAATATGCTACTCATCTGCTCAATCACTATGATTTGATTCACTTTCAAAACATAATTTAAACTGCTCGTGACTTAGATAAGCTATTCAAATGCTTCTTGTGTTTTTCCATTTTTTTCACCGTATACGTATTTCTTTCATTTCATTTTTTTCTTTTCTTTCTAATTGGTCAAATTTGTATCTAGTCCAACTGCACCATTGCATAACTTGTTCCTGATTGCTGATCCACAAGAAATATTCTCATAGCCAAGCTTGTTATCTTCTTCAACTTTAATTATATGGCCTACTCATGGCCTCACAATGACCAATATTAAAGAGAATATTCATTGATTGCAAACAGTCATCTTTTGTCAGTTGTCTGTGTTCTTTACCTACAATATTATTCTTGTTACATCAGATGCATCTGCATTTTTCTAGTAGACCTCATGCATTCAGTTTCCGAACAATGTTTCTTAGAGCTGCATTTGGAATAATCTTACTTTAGCCTTTCGCACAGATTTCGATGTCTTGACCAACATTTTCACTACCCCGTACTGAGAAAGTTTCTCTTTCTTTTGAAAGAAAACTGTAACATTCAAGATTGTAGGCATTACCCTACTTCAAAATGTCTCTTAAGGTTCTCTATTAAGATGAATGGAAGTCTTTGGCCTGGCTCCAGCCATAATATTGTTGTTGCTATGTATTCAAAATGCTAACAAGCATTTAGCATTTTGAATAGTTTTGCAATAATTTGTTTTGCCTAAATTATAATGACAAATTTAAAAAATTGGTTGTTTTCACTCTTCACCATTTTGTTTTTGTTCATTTTATATAGCCTACTCATTTAAGTTCTATATTATAAAAAATTAGGTAACTAATTTAAAATGCTTTACACGCAAATAAAATTTAGTTAGATAAATCTTTGAAAACTTTGAGCTCCGTGAGGCAGAACTAAATACAAACCAATTACTACAATATTTCACAGTTTTGCTCCACAAACTAAAAGGAACACAAAAAGTAAAGAGCGTCTTTTAATTTTTGACTTTCATTTTTTTTCCTACAGAACTTGAATCACCCTAATATAACAGTAAACCTTTCCACTTAGCAAAGTTACATATAAATTTTATGCATCAATTACATTATTTAGAAATGGCCTATACATTCAAAATAGAATAAACAGCAAAAACATGTAATTAGGTCTTTTGACGAATGCTTGTACAATTATAGTCCACACTGAGTCTGCATCCTTGAATTACGGTAACTGTTTTATAACGAAGCCTCATTAAAAGAACCTATTACTAATCGTCTCCGTATAGAACTAGGTGAGATATCTGTCCTAGTGTGGTCGATCTGTTCCGCACATCTTCCGGACCAGACGGACGTTTCTCGGGAGGCCACAGTCTGATCCACATATGCATCGCATAATTATCAGTCCAATTGTAAAGACCGTTAAAGATCACATCCACCTCTTGCCAATTCGGTCGGTCTAGAGACTTCTCTTCAATGTGAACGAGGTGTGGGTACAGCTGGGTCAGAGTGTGTGCGTTGAGAACGGACTTGACGGCCCAGCCCTCATCCGGTCCCAGGTAGGAACGGTACAGTTCCAGCATAAGCCGAATAAAAATCGAATCTTTCTTGGCGATCATAATTCCATTGCAGACACCATCTGGTGTCTCGCGTCCAAGCACCAGAGAGTAATTGCGAAGGGGATCGAAAGACTTCAAGGCAATGACGTCAGGGTCCAAGTAAATTCCTCCGTAACCTTTAATAGGTTGCAAATCAATTCAATATCAACATAGGAATATTAACAATAATTATTGCATGATAATATAATTTAACTTGTCGCAAATAAATTATCGATAGCAAACCGTTTAATTATAACTCACATGACGCAGTTTGATTATGCCTACCAATCATAGTATGAACGGGTGATCACAAGCTATTACAAAAGTCGAATTTGACTGTTTGCAACAATTCAAGACGTCCATAACGTTCTACTGATAATTTTGCCATTGCCATCTGCCGAACGGAAGGTTGAGTCGACCTTTGAAAGGTAGCGACCGAGTCCGTGCGTTCTTAGTACCAGTGTTGCTATTACCCGAAACTCCTCCCAATATAATTAGGTCTATTATACAGAATATAGAAAAGTAGCTTGGCTTAGTCTGGCTATTTGATCGGGAACATCTTTACTTTGTTCCTTCAGCTTTCGATAGAAAGATTCAGAACTCTAAGTTCGAAAGGCAGCGCTCTCCAGACCACAACTGGGTTCACATTGGCCTACAAGTAGGCTACTCAAAATCTGATATTAATGTCATACGATTAATTACATGTAGCAGGGAACCAGACGCTCATCTTGGATCGCTGAAGAAAGGGTGGATCGACGCTGAATAGCCAAGGTCGAACGACAGAGTTCTCGACGAAACGGTTGAGCCGGTCCTTCAATGTAGGCCTACCGCCTGCTCAAAGCAAAGACCCTGTTTGTAATTATCCGCTGGATACTTACATACTGCATGTGAGTTGAGACATGCGGAGGACCCATTCCAGACAGCTAATCAGGTCATGATAGACATGGGCGAAGTTTATCACGGCCTAGATGGGGCTAAGCCCCCAAGAAGACCCAGATTCGGTTTTTTTTACCGTGTAAACGTTATCTTTCCTCGGGTTTAGCCCCCCAAGAAGGGGCAGACCCATAATTTAGCCCCTCCAAGAACTGAAACCAAGCTTCACCCATGATGATAGAAGTGGTTCTGACACAATCATATCTGAAAAGCTCAATTAGTAGATTGCTTTAATAGATTGATTACCAGAGAAGACAATATTAATAAAAAATCAAATTAGAAATTGTTGGTACTCACGCACTAATGTTTCTGCTCTTAGGTAGTCAGAGGAATGAGCTGGGTAGACGTATCGTAATCCATTAGGAGCCTTATCCACATACGGCCTCTGTACAAAATAAATGTTTCTAACTTGCTGCACAGTGACGTTCCACCAGTGACCAGAAGGAGGTTGATCGCCGTGAACGAAAATCTGTTCAGGTTTAATAAATCGCTGCACACTCAGGAAGCTCAAATAGCCCATGAAATGAAATACCATATTTGGTCCAGTTAAGACGTAATGAACTACGTTTGGGGCCATGAGATCAGCAGCTGGCGGATCGAGTACTGTGTCATTGCGAAGTAAACCAGTCTTATGTTGAATTGCACTGCTGACTTGCTTAATCCTGGTATCAATAGAGCGTATTGAAGATAGAAGGACTGGATTGTATCCGTCGCGTATCAGAGCCTCAAGAACGCTTCGGGGTCTTGAGCTATTATCAGTTTCGCTTTGAAGTATGGAAGAAATATCTTCTAACCCAGAGCTTCTCAACCTTTTTCCACTCGCGACCCACCTAAACATGCAAAATTTCGCGACACACCATGCAAGTTAGGCCTCTGTCAAAGTTTTTAAAAAACCTTTATATTTTATACAGCTAAAAGTTCCAACGAGTGAAAATGTTGACACTGAATACTTTCTAGTGTCTAATGATTGTAGAATTCTAAATTGCACTGAACTAATCTAAGACGAATCCAGTCGTTTTATGGCCCTACGTTAATTGTGATTTTCCTGAGTTTTCTTAGGATAATATAATTATTAATTATATAGTTAGACGCTCGAGGATCAATAGGTTTATGTGAGTGCAATACACGTGCATAGCCCACAGCTGCGTTGCAACTTAGCTATAGGGTCCCTGGATATTTTAAGCTCGGAGCCTTACCCATTAACGAACCTAACAAATGAGCATGATAGGATAGCTATAAGAAGCTATAAGAAGCTAAAAAACATAAAAATTATCATAATGATAATATTCTCTTTATTCAACAATCCGGTTGACAGAACGCAGCCGGTTACAGTGTACAATTATGCAGTTTAAACAATTCACAAGAACGGAGATCACAGAATACACAAAATAATGGTAACTATACTAACTGAGCATGCAGGCTGCCTGCAATATATATATGGCGCTAATAGCGGCCTACGAAGCAAAACCGCCCAACGGGGGCTCGAACTCGCAACCTCTCGCACTCTATGCCAACGTGTTCTCCATTACTCTACCGGGCCCCCCAATTATCTACATAATCAAAGTCACCCTAGCAGTTCATCAAAGTATGAAAACATGGGACAAAGACAGCTAACCGCCGCCGAAACTAAACGAAGCCCCTCAAAACGTCCACTAAAAGCCTGAAAGTACAGACAATGTTTAGTTTAAAATGTGGGGTTCACTTGGACCTCGGGGCTCTGGACTTTGTAACCTACACGTGTAGGTCCTACGTAAATTATTCGACTTCGAATACGCAAACAGGCTGAGAAGGCTCAGAGGGTACATTTCCGCGTCATCCGCAAAATTTCCGTTTCTTATAGGCCTACAATTTTTTCCATTTCGACTATTGCAGCATTGAGCTAACGTTTAGTCGGCGCTTTCGCTAAAGTGTTATAGAGTCTATTGCAAAGCTAAGATGGCACATTTCCGCGTCATCTGCGAAATATTTCATGTAGGCCTATGTAGGGATTGTGGGCCGCTTCAGAAGCTCAAATTGAGATGAAATGGAATAGATAGGGTGCTAGGAATATTCATAGTCCACACCCGTCAACAGTAGCGGCGCTAGGGGGGAGGGCTAGGGGCTAAGCCCTTCTTAAAAAAGGCCATCCATTTTTTCCCATGTAAAAAATATTTGGAAGATTAACCCTCTTTAGCCCCCCAAAAATAACCGCAAAGGTACGCACGAGGTTTGGCAGACAGCTTGACGGTCACGGAAAAGGACCATATTTTTTCAAGATTTCGATCAAATGACTAAAAAAGTCATCAGAAATTTTGGCGACTGAAAACGAAATTTCCGAAAATTCAGCCCCCGCCCCAAAACTGAAATCCTGGCGCCGCCACTGCCTGTCAAACTGCTGAAGTAACCAAGTCAGTGTAATGCAATAACGATGGGTATGCTTGAGAATTCGCGACACACCAATTCTTCGCGACACACCAGTTTTACGCGACACACCGTTTGAGAACCTCTGCTCTAACCGGTCAAGGTTTCGATATTTCTTTTCAGTGACGATTAGTGATAGACCACTGCTGTAGTAAGCAATTCCAACTGCTATCATCGTTATGGATACGATCACGGCCTGCATAGTCCGGTTTGAAACTCGTCTACCAAGGAGTATATGGCCTACATTTTCAGAAATGATAACTTTTATTTAAAAACATATAAACATATAATATATAATATGTATAAGTATTATTAAAAAGGCAGTGCAATATTGGCATGACAATGGATAAATTGCAGGAAAAATGAAAAATTTAAAACAGATGGAACTTTATCCCAAAACATTTGAATCAATTAAACAATGGTGTCTGCATACAGTAGATTATGACAGGTAGAACATAGCTTCAGATCATAACTCGTTAAGGTGACTATAAGCTGAGGAGTGATTATGAAGGATAATGCTCACTACTAACCTAGAATAATATTGATTGTGTAAATTGATTACAGAGTGAGATAAAAAAGAACGCTGCGGCACCATTGGTCTTTGAATGACCTTAAGCAAATAGAATGACGTTTAAGCTACAGTAAAACGCTTGGAAATGGAAACAAAATCCGGCCAAAAGAGAATGGATGACAATGGCTGTAAAGACATTCATTGTGAAAGTTTGCAAGAGAATGTAAGACGGAAACGACTATTAAGCCAGAAGCAATGCTCAATTTCGATTTTCGAGAGAGCAGATGGAAGGTAACCATACAGAGAATGAAGCTCGGGTTATAGGCCTACATGACTTTGTAGCAAAAGACAGAGCCTACAGCAAACCGTTCTGTGGATTGTCAAATGTCCATGCAATTAAATAACAATGCTTTGCAACAAGACCCGGCAGGGTTTAAAACTTTAATGAATTGCCTTTCCGGTAAGATTTTTCGTGAATTACCTTTCGTCGACGTCATCCTTGATCCATCAAGCTTGTACAACATTCTGTATTCCTCTCTACGCCAGACGGTTGCATTGAACGCAGGCATTGCATGAAGTCAAACCAGCATAGGCCTATTATTGACTTTTTGCAATTTAACCGCTCGTAATAACGATTTTATCCCAGGCTTATGGCTTTATGTGGTCGCGTCTATTCGTCAGGCAATCAATAATTTTAGTCTTGTAAGCACCTAGAATTTGTAAGCAGAATATTTAACTTTTAAATTTCTAAGTGCAAAATGTTTTATTTTCTGCAGTAAGCAAACATCCTGCAGTCGTAACTAATATCATGTAAGGCTGATCAGTGATCAATACAAAAGAACGCAACCAGTACTACAGACCCAGACTAGAGCAACGATAGGCTAGATTTTCTTCGCAGTGCTAAGCATTGTTTGCTAACTTCTAAGCGTATACACATTCTTTAAAGGAATGGAAATGTTTGCAAATATTAATCGTCCAAGACTGTAGAACCGCCTATACAGAATGATCGTGACGTCCATTTAGGTTGGCTGAGAAGGGGTGAAGGAGAGTCGTACGCTAGCCTATGCACTACGTAGCCTATGAATGAAAACGCTTATTAACTAAACAAATATATTGAAATACAGGAAAATCACGTAGGCCTACCAGGTAGTCTTGATCTGCAATACAAAAATACGGATCGTGCTTTTCCTTTCACTTCAAGTAGCCTATTGTGGCCTATCACAATCGATTTTCAATATTTCAACATATTCGTTTGCAGCAATTTCTAACTGAAAATTCAATGCGACACAGTTGTAGGACATCCTACTTTATGGACATCATCCCCCAAATTACCACCCCCCACCACACACACACACAAGAAAAGCCCACAGACTAATCTCCCTCTGGGCAATTAGCAAATTTCTTCATTTAATTGATAAATCAAAATATTATTTTGTTTTCGTTTGCTGTGCCAACTTAACGATATGTTACTGCCATTCAGATGCGTAATCTAAGACTTTTTACTGTCATTCAGTTGCTCATTTCTAACGCTTGGACTTATTGGTATCAAATAGGTCATTGGAGTCACACAGGTCTACATTTAAGACTTGTCAATTTAAGACTTTTTGGCAACCCTGAATATTAGGCTTATATGCAAATATGAATTTATTCAGTTGTTCATTTTAAGTTTAAACTGACTGTACTTTAAGTTTCAGCGATATGATACTTTATAAGGGATAAATAATAAATTTTGACCATCCAATTTGGGCTCCTAAAAAAGCTGGGTACCTGGATAATTGTCCCTCACAGAAACTCTTATTTTGCATAGAGCCAACTGTAACTATGAGCTTATAAGTGCACGACGCCAATTATTATTCAGTAGGCTCGCCTAATTTTTGGGCGAAAGCAAAATCTTGCTCACACCACTGAAATTTTTCCACGTCTACAGTGAAGAACTTGTTCGAAATCTCTGGATATCGTAACCGTTTCAGACGAGATTCGAATTCTTATTCTTGTGTTGCACTGATAATTATTGCTCTATAGAGAAAAACGGCTTTCGACAAATATCGTTTTATTTTTCCTATAATCAGTTAGGATTCTTCCAATTAGGCCTATAATCATTCAGGTTAAACATGTTAAAACGTTTGTTACAAACTAACTGAAGCAACAGGCGTTGACTAGGCCACAGTTAACAGAAAATTTTGCTTTCCTGTCACTATAAAAACGGCAGTAGAAGATTAATTAAACACGTCACATGTCCGTAGCCTGTGCCAATTTTGAGGATACAGCTTTTTAATGATCTTGTACCACAACAGCCATTTTCATAAATCACCCTTTAAACTTAGACTCACTGGTTATCGGATAGGCCTATACATTTTTTGCAATTGAGTTGCTAAATCGGGCAATGTATCAGGCGACCAGTCTTAATATCATTGGGAAACAGGATGCTTTTGTGAGGTTTATTATAGCCTAATAGTTTTAAAACCATCTCCCGGAACAAGCAATAGCAAAAGGACAGTGTACTAATAACTGTAGGTTATGTGTTGTCCTAACATCATGTCGTCTATCAACTTTTTTATGTCGAAGAACTATGACAGTGGCGTTTGTTTTTCTTTGTTCTTTCTAATGTTCTTTAAACTGCTGCTTTGAATAAAATGTGTATTTGGTTTGTGTTAACGAGTCATAGCGATTATTTGCACAGGTGAGCAATTTTACGAAAAAATCGGCGTTGTCCTATTGCATAAAAAATCAACAATATTTATACTTGCGCAGAATGATGATATACGTTTCGTAGACAAGATTAACATGTTGTGTACGGTTATAAGGTGACAGTCGTGTCTACCGTAAATTTGAACAATAAGCAAGGCCATAAGCGCTGTGTTAAACGTATAGCCTACAGAAGCATTTCACATAAAATTTTAATCTAAGGCGCAAAAGAACCCGCCGCTAATCCCTGTATGATGATGATGATGATGGTTCTCTGCCCGAAGGCAGGTTCATTGGCTTTACGCCCCTGGGGATGAGATGAGTGAGGTGGTTTCCCTGCTGCCTTCCCCACAGACAATGATGGGTAAGCAACTTGCCCAAGGTCGTTCCGAAGGAGCTTGCGCCCCTGCGTCCCACACGAGATATCTAAATCTCTGAATGTCAACTCTCAGCCCGGGGCTTGAACCGCAATCCGTTGCGACCAACAGACGTATGCCGCTCTCGCTTTCCGGTGTAGCTAACTAGGCCAGTAATCCGTGTATATTACACATTAAATTTTCGCTACAGGAGATCGGAGTCTGTGTTTGTAACTTCAAGTGCATGTGTAGCCCAACATTTAATGTAGGCATGCACGCAAGTACACGTCAGTAGACTAGGTTACGCTTGTAACATGGCGCCACTATTTTTATATTAGGCCTATTATAGGCTACACAATAATTGTGAAGTCAATACAATACAGTAGGCTATCTTGAACTTCTATGTAGAATATCATACGATTAGGATATGTGCAATTGTGTAGGCCTGTGTAACTTCGTGTGCTTGTGCGTGTGTATGTGTGTGCATAGCTTCGTATGACACTAAGGCTGTGGGAACCATAGTGGGACAGGTTTGAGGGTTCAAGACAAGGTTGATGCAACATAGATCCGACAGTGAATATCAATTTCCCATTGCAGCGCGAGCAGTTTTCCAATGGCAATGAAAGTAACAGTGTCCATCCGGACATAAGAATGGACTTTTTAACAGCATGTATGCCATCATCCTATTTCTACTACCATTAATTTAACCCCACAGGGTAACTACTCTCAAATTCACTGTAGATAGATGTGAATAATCAGGCATGCCCGCAATGCCAGCTTGAGAATCATTGATCACTGTCATGACGCGAGGACAAGAGTATAGCCTAGATAACTCCGCCACTGGTTGCACTCTGCCAGTGCCAGTCCCAAGCCTGGATAAAGGAGGAGGGCATCGCTAATGGTCTTTGTTATCACACAGTGACGTTAAACTGAAAACCACCACCTAGAGATGTCACTTGATCACGAAGGATCGTAGGACTACTTATTTGTTCGAAGGATCCGCTACGACTGAGCGTGAATCGGCAAATTTAAATGTAATGCAATGTGAACAACATGCAGGTCTATAATGAGACAAGAGTTTAAAAAGGATTTTTCTATTCTGAGATTAAATACAGTGGGCTGCATTCAGTTAGGGCTTTTGAATAGCCCGAAGCACACTGCACCTAGCGCTATATTAGCGGTATAGAAATTTTGAAGTTTACACTAAAGATTAGACCATTTTCACCCGAACGTCGACCCTATACTTTTATTTTGATCCTGTTCCGTCCGAACAATAAGCTCTCATCAAAACAGTTATTGAGAAAAAAAACCTAATCATAATTGTGCTTATAATGACTTAAAGGACTTGGATTGAGTTGAGAACTGCATCAACTTGATATTGATGCTTTGGTCTGCTTTAGGTTCTACACGGAGAAAATAAGAATGATCAACTGTCGGCGTGTATTTCTTTTCATTTGGCTGACGTCTTCGTTTTGTGCTCAAGGTACGACAACTTCAATAAAGAAATGTAGCATACTTTGTGTCATTACATACATTGTGGAATTTACATTGTTCTTTTACATATTTTAAAAAACGTAAACCGGTTTTTATGTCTTTGTCTACATAAATACAATGTGCTTTATTGCTTATATTATCAGCACTGTATTCTCTGTGCAACCTTCCTTGCTGCTTGCATCTCCTTTTGACAATCATTAGTCTAACACATTCGTCTCAAAGCAGGAGCGGATCCAAGGGGTCAACCCGGCCATGCCCCCCCATTTCAAAAGTGCATAGGACATGCCCCCCCATTCGGTTTCAACAAGCATTAAATCAATGCATGCAGAGGTCATAGTATAAAATTTCATTGCTTGCAGAGATTACGTCAACCCAGATGACTGACGACTATAAAAGGTCATCAGATTTTTTCTGGCAAAGACCACAAAAAATTTGGGGCCCTTCGAAAATTTCTGAATCCGCCCCTGCCTCTGAGAACTATTTAGAGCGTGAACTAATGGACTCTGCTGAGTTCTTGCAGGAAGGCAAAGTTGAATAGTAGGGGAGACCGGGGCTAGTTGCAACAGGTGTTGGTTGCAACACCATCGATATTTCCCCTATCTCGTCTTTCAGTTCACTTAACAAAGAACCAAAGAACAGATAGGTTTTGATGATAAAATTAATAGGCTATTCGAACTGGGTGTTTACGGTATGATACGGTATGTTTTAGATGTCCGCGCATGCGCTGTTCGTGTTCAACCGACTGCTACAGTAGTTATCGTTGGCGAAAGAGTTTCTCTGAATTGTACTGTGACGAGTGATTTTTCTATGTCCTGGCAAATAGGAACCGACGTTAAACATAAGACGGTCGTCTATTCAGCTCCGAAATTTGGACGAAATGGAACAGTGACAAGAAAGCAGTATGTCGCTGAAGGTTATAGCGTGACTAATACGGCTGAAAATGAGACGATATCACTTCTGATAAGCTTACACCAGACAGATATTTCTCAGTCTGGTTTATACGTATGCCAATGTGACGATACATCGAGAAGTTTTGCGACAACTGCCCTGGTGGTTTTGGGTGCGTTGACATCAAATTATAATAATTATTATGAGCACGTGTTAGATAAACCATGCACATGTGTAAAGCATTTCGTAAACGGCAGTCGGCTCCACACTTTCGTAAACGTGAGACTTAAGTGGTAGTTAAATTACGGAAGACATATTTTAAAGCTCAGTGGGGGGATCGGCACCAGCTAGATTGCTCACAATCTGAACTCCCTTTGAACGGGGAATCTCTTTGACTGAGGAAAATGTCTTTGAATAGGGATATAGTTTTGAATAAGGAATCTCTTTGAGTTGACACATATTTTTGAATTGGAAAATAATCTTGTAGGCCGTATGTGAAGGATTGTTACCTGAAAGTAAAATTTATGTCTTCTGTATAGGCTATTCAGTCTAAGCCATCCATGAAAAAGCACTTCGGTTATCTTCCCTGATGTTAAGACTAACGTGTTTCCTTTCAGCTTCGGAACCACAGTTTACTATCATTTCCAGCGTCGTTACTAACGGAAAACCAGTCAGTTTCGCCTGTAATATATCTTTCAACGGATCTGCAGACATTTCATCGAATCTCACAATAAAAGATGTCTCTGGAACCACTGTTAACAGAACTGTCTGCTATTCGAATAACCGTCTAACGTCTTGTGACCTACACTGTACAGTTGCAGCAAACGCGTCTGTCGATCAGTCATTCACTTGCTCAGTGGAGCTGATTGCCAACAACAACACAATTTATTCAAGAAATTTCAGCACTTTTCTGGAGTGGAGTAAGTTTTTTTATTACTATTTTGTTCCTGATTTTGGTATTTTTGCGCAATACAATAGTAGACACAGACAAGGTCGAAGGACAACGCGTTGTACACGGGTTCAAAAAGTTAATGGCAGTCATATGATTGTCTAAAAAGCTAGGTACGCTTTTATTGAGTTTTGATTTGGTACGCTTTTGTTGAGTTTTGATGTGGTAGGCCTTTATTGAGTTTTGATTTAAAATGCCTTTTTGGGCTGCATGGTCGGGAAGACTGTTCCAGGCAGTGAGTCCTCAGGTAGACAATGAACAGTTGCCAAATCTAGTAGGAGACTGAATAGTATTATCGATCCATACGAACCATTAACGCACATTAAAAGTCCAGGCTGCAATTATTCACAACACATCTATGATCCCACTAGTCACTAATTTTCATGCGCTTGATTAATTTGCTGTGGTGGTGGTGGTATTTGCAGTCACTGTATGGCAACAAAGACCATTAGCGACGCCCTCCTTTTTAATCCAGGCTTGGGACTGGCACTAGGAGAGTGCGACCAGTGTCGGAGTCTATTTTGCTGCATATTATACATGTAGTTTATACTATTTATTATACGCATCGAACTAATAATATGTTTTGAATGACTAACGTTGCCACATTAACACAGCGACTTTGAATAAGACTTTGTCTCTGGCAATATGGAACGTTCATCTGACTACCATGTAGGCCCTACCGTAGATATTATGGAGAAATCAATATGTTTTTGTTGACATTCCTTTTTAGTCCTTCGCTACAACATTTACAATTTTTGGTCCAAATTCACGAATTTTTCGGTTTTTTTCCACGTCTTTTGTGCATTTTCACTTTTTTTTAAAATAAATTTTTATATAAAAGTCGGAAAAACCGCTGTCAAGAAAACTAGATCCTGACCAAAAAACCCATTGAAACCTAGACAAGATAAAAGAAACCAAGATCTAGGTGGAAAAAGCTATGAGTGGCATCCCTGATCATAATGTGGTATTTATTACTATTACAGAACGAGTTACGAGCGCAGAAATTGTGATGTCCGACGCAAGCAAATGTTTTGCTGGAAAATGTGTCGTCAGCGAGAGCATCAAATGTAAGACGGAGGAAAATCCTGGAATAACCTTTTTCAGATGGTGGCAAATTCAAGACGATGGTAGTAAATTGGAAATTGGAGACGGCAGCGAAAATTTACTGCTGACTAAGACTGGTCAATTCACGTACCAATGCCAGGTCTACAGCACTATTCGAGGAGTTAACTACAATGCCACCAGCAAAGACTTTAACATCCATATTATGGGTGAACCTAATTACTATTTTATTATGTATTATGATTATTGTTCGTATAGGAACTTCACCTATTTGTTCTCCTATCGTATAAATTTACATGTGCAATGGTGCATGCATGTAGGCTACGTAATGTGTTCATTCCATCCTTCCTCTTCTGTCCTCCATCATTTCTACTCATCAAACCTTGTCTCTATTCTGTATAGTTGGCATGATTTTAATAGAATCACAGTGTAGTATTGCTTATAGGGCTATGCGATATCAAAAGAAAACATTACCGAAAGCGCTATAGCCTATAATAATTATAGGCTAATAACCTAGGCCTACTTGAAATTTTATTTCCCTGCCATACAATCCCGTGGGACCATTATATAATGATCATTTTGTCTGCGTAAGTATGGTTCTATTACACGTAGGGACCTTGAGCAAGTCCTTCACTCGCAATTGCTCAGCGCTGCGGCGTGAAATTCCGATGCAATGTCCGCGCTGTAGTCGGGAGCGACTCTGTGCAGTGAGCTTGAAAGGGCGCTATAACAAGTGCATATACAAACAAACAAACATGCCTTGCAAGTACTTTACTAATAATTATAACCTATTCTCAATGAATCCATTATGATCTAATGATATGAACATTGAAGGCCAGGATATATATAGGCCTACATTGTATCTTGAGGTTGGTACAACAATGACGAAACATACAAATTAAGTGAAGTGTAAGATTACGCTACAACAAAGACTTCGTGATATCTCATTAACCCTTTCGTGTCCCTTGTTTCCATATGGCAACACAGCTAATTAAAGTTATTATTTTTCTTACGCAACGTTTTTAAACAGAATTTGAAGCAGCATTAGTTACATCTATGATGGCTAAAGGTAATTATTGCCCTAGGAAGTATCTTTGTGGCAATTCTGTTCTACTATTATGATCTTGAAGTCGGTGTGATTTCCAATTTTCAAAGGTCAATTTTGTTGATTTAATTTCTTTGTACTGATAAATACTAAGAAAGAGTAAAAAATATTTTAAGAGTATGCATAGATCAGTATTCAACTCTGACTTACTATAAATTCACTGTTTTGTGCAAATTTGCAAAATTGGTTAGTTTTATATCGGTTGCCATTTGGCAACAATGGGAAGCTATGGATGTGTAGCATAATGTAGTCTGATTTTAGCACATTATATAAGCAGCTAAAGTTTGTGTGTTTGAACATAAAATAATAAGATTGATTCATGGATGTGTGAAATCCTCACAGAAAAAGGCGTAGAATGTGGTTTACTCATATTTGGTGATATGGGATGAATGCTTTTACTGCACGATGGGTGCCGATTTAGACGGGAGAGTTTCATACTATGGCAGGTGCTGGTATCAGCTGATACATTCTAGATGCCGATGCTCTCATGCAGAAACTGAGTCTGAAGGTGGTGATGTACCACTGGCTAGACTGAAAGGGGTGGGGTGGGTTGGGATGGGGTGGAGAATGGTGGGGTTGCGGTGGGTGGGGTAGGGTAGGGTTGGGGTGGATGAAGTGGGGTGGGTGACCCGGGTGAGAGGGGTGGGGAGGGTGGTGAGGGGTAGGGTTTGGTTGGGTGGAGGCCTGGGGTGGGGTCAGATGGGGTGGGCTGGGGTGGGTTGGAGAGCGGGCGGTTGGGGAGCTTGCAGTGAGGGTGGACAAGTAAGATATTGGCTGGGAGCGGGGCAAATCCTATAGATATTACCTGGTCACCCCAAATAGTTGCCCATATAGGTGTTGAGTCGACACTGTTGACCTCAGTGTACAGTGGTACCACATGATATTCTGGTTGGTTTGGAATGCTGCCTGTGTCAATGACTGGATCCTTTACAAATGCTACTACTCAAAAGGGGTGGGGTGGGTCAGGTGGGTTGGAGTGGGAATGGTGGGGTGGCGGTGGGTAGGGTAGGGTGAGGGTGGGGTGGATAGAGTGGGGTGGGTGGCCCGGGTGAGGGAGGGGTGGGGAGGATTGGGGTGGGGTGGGTGGCCCGGGTGGGTCAGGTGGTGTGGACTGGGGTGGAGCTGGGTGGGTTGGGAGCTGGGTTTGGTGGGATGGCCTGGGATGGGGTCAGGTTGTGTGGGCTGGGTGGGTTGGGGAGCTGGCTCCACTCACTGAAATGAGCTTGGACAGCATCGGGCAACTGTTTTTTATAGATCAGACAAGGGGCACTGTAGAAATTGTGAGAAATCCATCATTCATACCACGTATGGCAAGTGTGATGTCAATCTGTGCCCCATGACTAAAAAAGTCAACTGCTATACTTAGACTAGCATTGCATGTCATAAATTGTCATGTGAAATAACAGACATGCAATATGCAGTCGTTTTTAGGTTTCTTATGCTATTTGACATGTTACTCTATCATTGTTGCCATATGGAAACTTTTCCATGCATTCCCATTGTTGCCAAATGGCAACACTAATTAATTTTAATTAGGCATTGCCTAATTACTAAATATTTTATATGGCACAACATATTGGTCATATCTCTTCAAAAAACACTTCAAATATTTTTTTGCTGCTCTAGAAATAATTCGGACACGAAAGGGTTAAAGCGATTGTTTCCTCATTCATTATGTCTCTGTATTGTGTAGGTCGTGATGCCCAACTGGTGCTTGCATTTCAATTATCAATAGCTGCAACATGTGTCATCATCGCAATATTAATAGTGACAACCGTCATTCTCAACTGGAAGCGCCGACAGAGAAGAAGTATTGCCAATGACGCATCGAGAATTTCTACTGAAGGTCAGTGAAAACTATTGACATTATTTCAATCTGAGAACTCATCATGCACTTCTAATGCTGCATGCGGAAAAACTCTATGATCGCCATTATAATTAGCCTACATGCAAGCAAGCAAGCAATTTAGACATTCGTGAACAGTGGCGTCATTGGGCAAACCAAGGGAACATAACGTTCGGCTAACAGGGTCATCTTAAAGTCATCAACAACTTCGCCACTGGTTGCACTCTGCCACTGCCAGTCCCAAGCCTGGATAAAGTAGAAGGGCGTCGCTAACGGTCTTTGTTACCACACACTGACGTTAAACTGCAACTAGCACCACAAGTAACATACTACAATAAATTTTGTCAAATTTATTTCCTGTACATGCTGTAGAGCTCCTTCAAACTCACTACTCAGAAGCGCTCCCGACTACATCACGGGCAATGAACCAAAGTTTCACGCCGAAGCGCACGAGCAGCTGCGAGTGGACTTGCTCAAGGTCTCTACGCGGCGGCTTGAGGAGGATTCGAACATGCAGCCCTCCCACTCCAAGGCACCGAGTCCACCACCACACCAGCGTGGCCCACGAGTGTCTTCTAACCATGCTTGGTTATGGTGTCCATTGTTAATTTTTCAGAGGTGCATACAAAACTTATCTAATACAGTGAACGTAAACTAACGTAAACTAAAATCATAAAAACAGCAATGCAATGATGAGTGTTAAAAGGAGAAAAACTCGTTTAGGTCAATGTAGGTGAAATATTGTTATTTGCTAAAATTGCTATTCATTCACTAGTTGGGTTATGTACTATTCGCTATTTTATTATGCATTTACATAACGTAATAGGCAGCGACAGTTAAGCAGAAGACCTAAGCCGTCTGTCTCTCAACCATAGATGAAGGTTCCAGATACATGTGTAGGCCCTAATTGTGTATTCTGACAGTGTGCATGTTGTTTCTGGGAATAGCCTAACGTATTGCCATTAACCAAAAAATTAATATTGTATTCACTTTCCAGAACAGAATGTCAAGTCGTGTCCTCAGGAGGCTCAAGACATTTTTTAATAACGTTACAGTTGTCTTCAGTTCGCGCAGTGATCAGATAAAATTATGTTGCGGATAATTATTCGAAATTTTGCAAATGAAGACCTAAGCCTTAAGTCTAGCTAGCTTTAGAATCTTTAACGGACAGGGCTATAGGCATAATTATAGGCTTTGCTGATTAGCTTATTTGCATGGTATTCTAATCCTCGTTTGCTTTAGTCTCCAAGGTAGGAAATTAAATGATTGGCAGTTTTCTTCAATAGAAAGTCTAGCGGTTTATGCAGAATTGGACGCACAGACTTCGTCTGAAGAGCGAAAACGAGAATCTTACGTTGCAATTATTCGACATCAGATTCAACCTCAAGTTTCAGAGCTGTGCGTTGATTACATGAACGTCGACTTCATTTGTGAATACGAAACGGTTACTTAACCCTTTTCCGACCTATGGTGTAGGATTTCCCATGACATTAACTACAATCTCTCCGGTAAAGGATTAAGTATAGAATGCAGAAGCAGAACACGATTATTCAGCAGGACCTGGTGTTGTGTTATAATTATTTTTGTCCCAATCAGCCTTGGAACAGTCAACTGCATAATGCATAATTGCATATACACTATACATGTACAATATAATCCTCCATGATCCACCATCCGGTCGGTCATGCGTCGCCTCGATTGTTCTGTACTAAATGAGCCGTGGAGTGTTTATTAAGGTGGAGTGACAAAATAACTGTGCGAATTTTCCAGTAATTTTCCGATGCCATCATGTGTGTACGTGTCGAAGTATGAATGACGCACAGCCAGTGCCTAAAGTGTGAAAAATTAAGTGCCTGGACGCCCCTTACCTCTCCAAAAGAAGTACCTGGACGCCACTTGCCTTTCCAGTCTGTGCTCGTCAATACCATGGCTGGACGGCGTTCAGATTTTAAAACATGTACATGGACGCCGTCCATGACCGTCCAGGTACACTTTAAGCCCTGCGCAAAGCATAATGTCAGCGAAGGACTTTACCAAAGTCTCAACAAAAACCCGGTCCCATAGGGTGTGCGGGCCCAAGGCAGCAACTAATGAGCAGATCTCTAAACAAAAGTTGTGTTTGAGTTGACTTCCTGCCAATATGATAATGCCAACACCATCAGTAGCGGAGCCAGGAGGCTAGGTAGGGCTAACCCCCCCCCACAAAAGGCATCCCTTGTTACATGTAAAAATAAAATATTTTCATGAGATTTCGACCAGACGTCTTAAAAAGGTCGTCAGAAATTTTGGCGAACGAAAATGGAAAATGTTCATGAGATTTTCACCAAATGACTTTTTAAAAAACTTTCGTCAGAAATTTTGGCAAATCGAAATGGAAAATTTCCTCCGCGATGATTCAGCCCCCCTCCAACCGAAATAATGGACGATACGTAAAGTGGACGATTCGTCTATGGACGTCAGCGTACGATTCGTCCAATTGAACTCTTATTACATGGAAGTCGGTTTAATGAAAATACGCGCTCCTTAAATATTGTGATGTAAAATAAAAGTTGTTTTAATAGAAGTTGGATTTGTTCATTCGAAAATTTATATAGGACCCTTCAAGAAGACAACTACTCAGAGGCTCTCCCGTTTGGTGAGAAATAGTTGTCACTGAAATAGAAGCTGGCACGATGAATGAATAATTGCGTTAAATTAATGGAGGCTGGATTGACTCGCTGATAAAATAGACACACACATGTACCAATGTCACGAAACTGGTGTGGCCTATCGATGATTGACAGATACAGGAGGGAGGGCGTGTTCTGACTAGAGTTAAATAAGTCTAGGCTTAGTCAAATGTCCGCCTGACGAATAGTCCATGTGACGAATCGTCCATTGACAAATCGTCCCTAGACGAATCGTCCACTTGACGAGCCGTCTATGACGAATTGTCCGTTGACGAAACCTCCCCATACGCTCAAAAAGGATGCCTATAACTGAAATAACTTCAGCGTCCTTCTGATTGAAATTTGCTTGGTCACTATGTAAGCAGTGACCATAGGGTTACTTCCTCTCAAACGTTTCAATTTTCAAGCAAATCTTGCGAGCTTTGATGTAGGCCTATTCAAAATCCGCAATGATTTAACAGTAGTCCAGAGGGGCGTTTGTAACATCATTCTTGATTCACAAAAGGAGCTACGTTAGTGGGCCGTTCTAGAAACATCGTTGAAAGCAAGCAAATTTTAATCAATCTTAGCATTTTGTTTTTCTCCTTTGATTTATTCTGCTCAAATCGCGATACCTTTCGTTGGCATAATTATAGCCTACCTTCAATTTAAATGATAACTTGGAAGAACAATTCAAATAAAATATTAAATCATTAGAACAATTCAAATAGTCTAAAAGGAGATATGATCACAGTGAAATTTGTTAATTCTTTCAATATCGTTCAAGGAGATATCAGGCACGCTCAACATGTGGACACTTAGGCCTAGCCCAGGGGTTCTCAACCTTTTTCCGCTCGCGACACACCTAAACTTGCAACATAATTTCGCGACACACCATGCAATCCTCATAAATTATGTCAATCTCTTCAAATTTAAAATAGTCCTATGTCATAGTTGAATACATTTTCCATTATAAATTTTTATAAATTCTAATGAATTGAAATGTTGACACTAAATACTTTCCAGTTTCCAATGATTTAAAAATTCTAAAATTCTAAGATTTAAAAATTCTAAATTCCACTGACCTAAATCTACGATTTCACGTCTTTTTTATGACAATACCCATACCTTACTTGCGATTTCTTCATGAATTTTCTTTGCATCATGTAATTATATAAAAAGATGCTCCAGTATCGATAGGTTTGTGAGTGCAATACCGGTAGGCCTACATACAGCTGCGTAGCAACTTAGCTAGGGACCCTACATGGACACTGTAAGCTTGGGGCCTTACCCATTAACGAGAATAACGAATGGGATTGATATAGGATAGCTATATAAAAATATTTTAAGGTTAAAAAGCATGAAAGTTATCAATTCTCCACATAGTTCAATCCAGTTCATCTAAGTATGAAAACATATTATACAGGACAGAGACAGCTAACCACTGTCGAAATTAAACGCTACCCATCTAAACGTCCAATTATTGTCACTGAAAACTTGAAAAGTAGGCCTGCAGGACATTTTTAAGTAAAACGTTTGGTGTCATTTGAACCTCAGCCTACACCTACGTTAATTGTTTGATTTTGAATACGCAATTAAACAGGCTGAGAGGACACATTTCCGCGTCATTCGCAAAATTTCCTTTTTTTAATTTCCCCCATTTTCGAATATTACAGCATTTGGCAAAAGTTTACATAGTCGGTGCAATCGCTAACGTGTTATGATGTCAGCTAAGACTAAGAGGGCAGATTTTCACGTCATGCTCAAAATATTTCATGTAGGGATTGCGATGAAATGCAATAGATAAACAGAGTGCAAAGGATATTATTGTCCAAATTCGTCAAACTGCTGAAGTAATCAAGTCAGTGTAATGCAAGAACGACGGCTTATGTTGTGAAAAATCGCGATACAAATAATCTTCGCGACACACCAGTTC
This sequence comes from Lumbricus terrestris, assembly GCA_949752735.1. Lineage (NCBI taxonomy): Eukaryota > Metazoa > Annelida > Clitellata > Crassiclitellata > Lumbricidae > Lumbricus > Lumbricus terrestris. The sequence goes on along the minus strand of OX457051.1, from coordinate 14,421,285 downwards.
TTCGCGACACACCAGCGACACATCAGTTTTACGCGACACACCGCCGGTCTATTCGCGACACACTGGTGTGTCGCGACACACCGGTTGAGAACCTCTGGCCTAGCCTATTATAAGCTTCATTAATGGACAATAGGGTTGTAAAATAAAATTTGCAGGCCTTTTGGGACTTTAATAGGCCTACTTCTCAGTTTAAAAGTCATGACTCATGATACCAAAAAGGACTTGAATCGCGGGTCACGTCAAACGACGAACTTTTATTCAAAACATTGAAGAGACAGCTTGGAGAAGAAACGGTATGCCTAGTTATCGTATTACTCATTTTAATTCAGCAATGATAGTTAGGGACCACTTCTTTCTGGAAAAACTAAATTCCAAATCATAGGCCTACATTGATCATGCATGGTTGTGATTCGCTCTATCCGCAAGCTCACTATCTCTCACATCACTCTATCACATTTAAGCGGCATATTGACGTTAAGCGACGAAAGCCTTGTCAATCTCATCACTGTCAAAATTATGGCAAGCAGCGCGGGGCCTCCGAAGGCGCGAAGCCCAAGGTGGCTGCCTCGTCGGCCTTTGCCCTAAGGCTGGGCCTGTCTCCACACATTATTGGCCGCCTCCCTAAGTTCGACCATGTGTATGAATACACACGGAATGTCCTTCACTGGCTCTCATTCTCGCAGCAGGTAACATACTGCTTCTTCATTGGTAGGTTATGGCGTTGCATCGAGTGTTCAACTCCCCGTACACTTGCGGGAACTTTGCTGATGTTCCTTAGATGTCCAACGCCGAGACTCCCTTCGTTCATCTCTACAGGACGAGCTTCCTGTCACTCATGGCGGACATCCACAAGGCAACGCCGAGCTTTCAGCTGAAATGTGCTTCCAGTGGCACTTCGCCAAGAGCCCATTATTTTATCACCCTATATATACCGTGTTCTACTCTAGTCGCTTAACACTGTCCTGTGTAGCCGAGGTTGGGTTGGGAGCGCTTCTGAATAGGCCTAGAAAGTTTGAATGCGGCGCTGTACAAATGTCTCTAATAAATAAAATAAAATAATAGGGTCTATAGTAACCGTTTCAGTGGAGTTCAAACCGTAGTCTTCGCAATCGGTTATCGGGCGATACCATCCAAACATCCTTATAATTATTTTTGGTCTCTTGCAATTATTATAATTTAATCGCTGGCTGCAAACTGATTAAAGCCAGGAGCTAGCCGAAAGCGTTCTTATCTGTCACGATTAAAGCTCTACCGAAAGTAGTCGACTGGTTTGCACCCATTTTGCATATAACCGATAACCATAGGATATCGCATTATTATAATAATATTCAGTATAGCATATCCAGATACAGCAGCCAGTCACTTATTCATTCTAGGCTGACTTAAATATTTGACTTAGACCTGATGCATGCGGCCTATGGGTGAAGTAAACAGGATGCGTTTTATTTGACAGTTTCAGAGCATATGTTCACTTTTGTGCAGGATGTGGAGTGAGGTTTTAGATTACACAGTTTTAGATAAGCTGTGCTAAAACTATTCGGCCGTGACCAGGAATAGGACGAAGTGACAGTGTGGTATATGTGCATCGTTTGAAAATAGTCGACCCTTTCACATGAAAGAACTACATGTATAACTGAACAGAGGTTTGTCTCTTTAAAATGTTCTTAAACTTTAACGTTGAATAGACTATGTGTAGGCCTACATCTAGCCATGTTACCGAGTGGTTATGATCATTTGGTGAGGTCATATAAAATAGCCTGAGTCAACGTTTTGCATCAATGCTAAAGAAGGCCTACACACTAGCCGTTTGCGGGTTCACCCGCACCCGCGGGTTGGGTACGTGTAGGGTACACATTTGTGACCGTGCATGAGAAAACCCGTCCAAAGTCGAAAATATTGAAACCGAGTAAATCGAGCGGAAAGGTCTACACCCAGGTCTCAACGAAATGCACGCTAATGTGCGGAGACTCCTATTTAAATCTGTGCCATTCCTACAATTTAATTTTCCAAGAAAAGCCGTTGACACCATTGGAAAGAGCAGAAAATTTTAAGTTTAGAACATATTACTAAATTCTGATGAAAAATCTATTGACTTTTGTGTGGTTCATGTAATGGATGTAATTTTCAACTGGCGATTTCTCCCTAAAATGATTTCTCAAGATGCTAAAAAATTAAAAAATTCATTTCAAAAGATGCAAATATACGGTTTTCACCAATTTGATCAACTATATCTGTACTATTTAAGACAAACTTAAACTCATTTTATGGAATTTCCGACTTTGGGAGGGTTTTCTCATGCACGGTCACATTTCACGGATCGGGTCGGGTACGAGTAGGGTCACCGCGGGTACAGGTATATCCGGTTTTACCAGCACCAACGTGAAATATTATGGTTACATATTTGAGTGCTTGCAAGGTCAGAATATTCACTCTGGATGGCTGGCAAATAATATATTCCCATAAGATACACATACACATGAACTGAATATAGTCACGTACATTTAGCCTATACACGAATACATCATTATCATCTTCATCGTGATCACCATCCGTTTCCGGTACAGACAATTGAAGGGACCTGGGTACGAATAAATGTTCTCCATTGCTCTGTCGCTGTTGTTACTGGTGCTACTACAGTAGACTAACTGCTACTAACACCGCCACCATCACTGCTGCTACTACTGCTACCACAACAAAGATGCTATCATCATCATCATCATCATCATCATCATCATCATCATCATCATCATCATCATCATCATCATCATCATCACCATCATCATCATCGTTATCATCATCCTCATCATTTTCATCATCAACAGCATTATCTTCATTAGTATTTGTTATCATAACTACATGCTGAGTTGCAAGTCCATATGCTTGGTAGAGAATTGAACTATATGAAGTCCGGTTAATGATCCGGTGGGTACGGAACGGGTGCGTGTATACCCGCGGGTACGGGTCGGCTATCAATAAATTATTTGTAGTAGGTTATGGTACGGGTACTGGGTACGAAGAGCGGTCCTGTGAACGGGTACGGGTCAGGTAGCAAAAATTCTGTACCGGTGTAAAGGTTTCAAATTACCCCCTCCTAAACATTACCCCCCGGTAACTTGAAACCGGTTTCAGATTGCCCCCCGGAAACTAGATTTGCATCAATCATCGCATTTATTGCACTAAAAAAATTAGAAAAATCATCCCGCTTCTTGTTTTGGTGTGAAGATTTTCATCCGTCATCCCACTTCGCGGTTTGCTATCAATATTTTGATCCGAAAAAAATAATAGCCTCGAAGCCATTTTCTCCATGTAAACTTCAGCGGCGATTAGTATTTTAGTTACAGATGAAAATATTGATAACAAACCAGGAAGTGGGATGACGGGTGAAAAACTTCAGACCAAAACAAGAAGCCGGATGAATTTTTGATATGTTTAGTGAAATAAATGCGATGATTGATGCATTTTACAGTTTGCAGGGGGGTAATGTTTAGGAGGGGGTAATCTGAAACCTTTACACCGGCAGACCTTACTACACACCCAAAATGACGAGTAGCATTTTACAAAATAGTAGACTGTAGCCGTTTTGTGAGTTACGAATCAATCAATCAATCAATTTTCGTTTAATCAATACTTCAGGCTGGCAGAACGCTGCATGTTACAAATGACTAATTTTATAAAGGTTTTGTGTATAAGTTCAGTTTATAAGCGACATGAATAAGTATTGGATTTAAGTTAAAATTAATTGATGTGTTTGTTGTAGGGCTTGCTAGTGTAAAAAAAATGTTTTTGAACATTAGCCTACTCTAGAAATAAAGTTGCAATTTGGCATAGCCTAACTGGATTGATTGTTTGCCATCAACATAAAAAAAAACAAGACTGAGACCGCTGGGCAACACGTTGGCCAAAACCTTGCATTGCACACAAAAACAGTAAAATCACCGCTATAAAGTGTAGACTATGTTCCACATTACGTTAGAAGTTGTCGTAATACTAGCAGTTATTAAACAGTTATTGATAACAGGTAATCATAATGCTTAAAATAAATTAAAGAACTTGGATTGAGCTAAGAACTGCACCAACACAATAATGCTCTGCTGTACTTTAGATTCCATACTAAGTTTATCAGAATGATCAACTGCTGGCACGTAGGCCTGTTGCTTTCCTTTTGGTTAACGCCTTCATTTTTTGCTGAAGGTAAGACGACGCTAATACAAAATGTATTTTATGTTATTACTTACGATGAGGATTAGGCAGAGTTCATCCCACACAGGCCCAATTTTTATACATAATAGCCTACAGGCAAAGTTTCCAAGTGGTATTTGGCAACAAGTAGACCTATGGTCTACAGGCCCTATAGTCCTATACTCACTACTCTTTTAAAATAATAATTTCGGATCACCAAGGTTGTGTCAATTTATTTCATTGCTTATTGTTGCCTATTATTGCTTAGCATTGCATTAAATCAATTCCACCAATCAAATTCAATCATTGATTTTTTATCGCCAAGCGGTTTTTTCCTTGTCTATAATGTGCCAAACGCAATACGTTTTAGCCTACTGCTTATTAATAGCAGCATTCCATTCTCTGCGCAGATTTTAAACAAAAAATTGCATTTCGTGTTGGCATTCATTAGTCTGACAAGTGCACCTCTATGAACTGAGAGCGTCAACTATTATAGTGGACCACGATGAGTTTTTTCGGGACAACATAGTTGACTAGTATCTCGTCTGTTAGTTCACTTTTCGAAGAGCTGTTAACCATTTCAAGTTCTGGTGATGAATATGCGTTTGGGTGTGTAACGATAATTAATGCGATATGTTTTAGCTTTCGAGACCAGGTACTGCGCTGTTCATGTTCAGCCAACTGTTACAGTGGTCGTCGTTGGAGATAGAGTTTCTCTGAATTGTACTGTGACGAGCGGTGATTTTTCCATCAGCTCCTGGCAAATAGGAACCGACCTCACAAGTAAAACTGCTGTCTACATTGCTCCGCGATTTGGACGAAATGGAACCGTCACAAAAAATAAATATGTCGCTGATGGATACTCCGTGACTAATACGACTGATCATAAGACGATTGCACTTTTAATAAACCAGATAAATTTGTCTCAGTCTGGATTGTACGTATGCCAATGTGACGATACGAAAAGTTTTACGACAACTGCCGTGGTGGTTTTGGGTGAGTACTGAGTTATGCATCAAATTATTTGAGCACAAGTTGACTAAACCATGAGCATCTCTAAAGCATTTCGTATAAGCTTAGCAATTCACACTTCTACCATTATGCGACACAGCGGTTTCCAGCCTCACTGCATATTGTATGCAATACATGTAGTCTTTAGTGTCTGGCCATTTTGAATCTGCAATATTACATTTTATGTCAGTCCTGTTCGTCTTATATTTATTGTAAATGATAGCCGGACTACACTATGTGCCTTTGCATCAGTGGCGTGATGGGGGTTATGGCCGGATGCCCATTCCGACACAACCCGACAGTATTACAATAAATAAATCAAATAATAAAGGAATAAAGTAACAAAGGGAAGAAACCAATTGTTACTACAATCAATCGTTTCGTTCTATCTATTTAAGTGGAGAAATAACCGTTAAAAAAACTTTTTCCTAAGCCAATGGAGGGGTTTAAACCCCTAAGCCCCCTTGTCTACGCCACTGCTCTGCATACCTATTGCAAGGTCCTGTTTGATTAGACAAGTAAATTATTTATTCGTCTTGTGTGATGGCATTAATGTATTAAATAATAATCCGGAACCGATTCAAAAACATTTTATTATTATTATTATTATTATACTTAAGCTATTATTTTCATATGGGACGTGGTGGTATAGCGGTAAGTTCGGCGTCTTGTTACCGAATGATCGCAGGTTCAAATCTACCTCGAGCCACTGCGTAGCGACCTTGGACAAGTTGCTCACCCAGAATTTTGTATAGGGAAAGCAACGGGAAACAACGACATTCATCTCATCTCCAGGGACATAAAGCCAATGAACCTGTCTTCAGGCAGAGAACTAGTCTTCATCATCATCTCATCATCATCATCATCGGTTGATCCTGAGCACATAATCATACTGAATTTAGGCCTGCGGAATTCCATTTGAACTGGGACATCTCGCGAACGCGCATGTTTGCTCCCTGCAAATAAAAGTTGTCTTTATACTAGGTCCATTAAAACTATTACTATTATTACTCTTCCCTTACTGGAGAATCATTGACAAAATCGCACCAAGGATCAAAAACTGCAGTTTAGAGTTAGGAAAAGGAAAAATGGCCTAATCATCAAGAAGAAGCTGAGTGTATTAAGGATCAACGTTTGTATAATATTACACGAGTAAAAAACGAAAATGAAAAAATAAATTTCCTCATTTAAGTGCATCATAAAGCTGACGTGGGATAAAATTTCTATCGTTCTTGGCCGGCGAGGTAAACTCATGACGATGATGTCGCAGGTTAGAATGTGGAATGACTTTAGGTGGGAAAAGAGAGCGCAGAACGTGGCACTCATTCCCTATCACGGCCTTCAGCACTGTAGGTTGGCATCAGCATCACGCACCAGCGGATCCACCCCCCCGCTGAGTTCGATGGAAGTGTTTTAGTCACTGATTTTCATATGCTTAACTCATTTGTTGCAATTCATAATAGGGCTTATACATGTAATATCGTAATCGTAATCGTAATCTCCTAATTTCTAAAGCCACTGGAAAGCCAAGCGCGGGGCACCGGCTTATTCACGAGCGCTGCGTTGAGTTAGAAGGGTTGTTCGTGAGAGTAGTCCGTGGTGGTCCGGGTCGAGTTACCATAGGATCAGGATCAAATGCGTTGAGTCAAAAGGGTTGTCCGTAAGAGTAGTCCATGGTGGTCCGGGTCGAGGTACCGTAGGATCAGAGGTGTGGAACAGCTACTAAGGTGGGTGTCGTCTGAGCCGGGAATTGGAAGGTGGGGGATCAGATGAAACAGGATAAGAGTTCTTGAAAAGGAGTGTCTTTAGTTTCGAGTGAAAGGCCCGAGGTATCAAACCAGTGTTTTTGTCGTGATCGGAACTACAATGTGCAATATAGATCTAGGCCTACATATACTTTTCCTCTCTGCAGTTGGGTAACGTTGTTTTAAATTTCAGCTTCGGAACCAAAGATTTCTGTCATATCCAGTGTAACGACTGGAAAATCAGTCAGTTTGTCTTGCAATATTTCGTTCAGCGGATCTGCCGATATTTCATCTAATCTCATCATAAAAGACATCTCTGGAACCACTGTTAACATGACTGTCTGTTATCCGAAAAACCGTCTAACGTCTTGCTCTGTGGGATATACAACTATAGCGAACCCATCTGTCCATCAGTCTTATAATTGCTCAGTGCAGTTGATTGCCAATAACATCACAATTTATTCAAAAAATCTTAACACTTATCTGGAGTGGAGTAAGTTTTTTCACTATCCTGTTTCTAATTTTGGTCTTTTGGCAAAATACATTAGTAGGCACAGGCTCAGCATATGCATTTTTTTAGTCTATTTTGAATAGGTCAACTTAAGCGATCAGCTGACGTTATAAAGCAAACTTTACGCAGCATTTACAGTGTGATCACATAATATGGTGTGATCACATATTATGTGATCACACCATAAGAAGATATTATCTTCAAAAATAATTATGCACATTTAACTCCAGTTCTTGAAGATCATATGAAACAAGGAACGTAGTAACCTCGATCTTTGGCTTTTCACCTAGCAAATTTGAGGTCTGGCGGATGGTGATGAGTCCTTAAGAAAATTCTTGAAACATTCACGTAGGCCTGCAAATCCTGTAGCAGAAATTCTATCGCCGGAAAAATCTTTGGAATAGTATTCCTTCCTTTGAACCTTATGACGCACATTAACTATAGTCTAAACTGCAATTTGCAGTATATAGTCTATATATAGACCTATGGGGTTTCTGCATTAGTCTGGCGCTGTCTCCCATGCACCTGCAGCAGCTCTGCTGTCCCACTTCTGGTGTCCAGCGGCGATCTGACCTCAGGTCGACTGAACAAGCTGGCCTCTTGGCCCTTCGCTCACGAACTACTGTATAATCTTGGAATGGGCTCCCTGTTGCACCCCGCCTTGTACCTAGAGGTCACACCACTATGCTCCTTCCTCGTTTAAAAGCTGCCTTATTTAGCCGTTATTGAACTGGGAGCGCTTCTGAGTAGTTGACGTTGAAGGTGCGCTATAAAAAGTCAACAATAATAACAATAATAATTCTAATCCTCAAAAGCATTGATTTTCATATGCTCAACTAATTTGATGTAATCCATGGTAGTTTACATTATTTTCATCACGCATCGAGCCAATGTTCCAGCACCTGTCACATTAACACAGCGACGGTATAGAATCTGACTACCTTGTAGATAATAAGAAATTAATTGGCTATTGCTGACAAAAAATACGAGAAGAATCGCTTGAGTTTATTATAAGGTGGTCATTATTGCTATTACAGAACAAGTTATAGGCGCAGAAATTGTGATGTCCAACCCAAACAAATGTTCTGCTGGAAAATGTGCCGTGGGTGGCAGTATCACATGTAAGCCTAATACCGAGGGAACTCTGGGAATAATCTTTTACAAGTGGTGGCAAATTCAACAAAATGGGAGTAAATTGGAAATTCGAGACGGCAACCAAACTTTAGTACTCACTAAAAGTGGTCACTTTACGTATCAATGCGAGGCCTATGTCATCATTCGAGGAGTTAGGCGCAATGCAACCAGCCAACCCTTCATCATCGAAATTACGGGTAAGCTTGATTACCGTTTTATTTCTATTGCCTTTTAGTAAGCTTATGCAAAAAAATTTCGTAGGACCTATACCTATATATTTTTTTCTCCTAACGCAGAATATGCATGTGAACGCATGTATGAAGCTTACGTAATTTGCTCTCTCCATACATCCGCTACTATTCCAATATCGCTCCTTCATCATCTCTAGGCTACTCATAAAACCTGGTCATCAATCTATGTGGTTGACAGTTTCACATGGAACACACTACAGTATTTATAGCATAATTCCATTAGCGCACGTGAATTTAATTTGCTGTCGGTACGATCGTTTCTCTATCGACCTTGGGTCTAATTGCAGTTACAAATTTAACTACAATTACAGTCAGGTATTCTGATACGATAAGAAATAGCCAACCTTAGAACAATTTCGCTTTTCAGTGTTAAAAACATATCAAAATGTTATTCTAATCTAGTGTAACTTACACGATGAAGAAAACTGCATGCAGACCACTTGACCTATAAAGGAAAAACGTGTATATTTATAGGCCAAATTTCACAGTTTAAATATTATACTGCAGAAATATGACACAGGATACAGTAACTGTTATTCTCTTGCTTCGCAACTTGTACATTAGGGTGGATCGATTCCCCATGGCAAAAATATTTTTCTTCGACAAGTACTATTAAGAGTGAGGGAAAGTTGCCTTTTGGTATCAGAAGCACACAGTAATTATTTGGTAATTATTGTGGAACATCTTGAGGCTCCCCGAAGAATTTGAAGTTTTGACATATGGGGGCCTGTATGAGGGTATTGGATATAGTATGGATGATCGTGAATCATCGCACGTGACAACGTTTTGTATTACATATAACGTACAAAAATCATTGAATACCTCTTTATGCATAGCTAATAGACATATATAATGTATATTTGCAACAATAATTATTCTCAGGCCACAAGGTAGACAATTGATTTTCTTAAATGTTGACACTATCGATCGATAAAATGCTATGATACGATAAAACCATGTCGCGATTTTTGCCACACAAAACCACTGCTGACAATTTCTAACTAACTGAGAGCATCTATTATTGCATGCAACGCATTGACAAAACATAGGGTAAGCGGGGGCAAGTTGACAGGGTTAAGGGTTTTTTGGTCCCTGATCATCTTCAATAATGCCAGCAAGATTGTTTTTTTCCCACAACGTATTGATTAATAATACCTACATTCTAGCAAAAAATCATTCACAAAAATATATTTTAAGTTTGCCAAAAATGAACTTTAAAATTTTCTAAAAGTCAACCAACTTGCCCCTGTGCTGGGGCAAGTTGGTTGCCTGCTTGGGGCAAGTTGGTTGACCATACATACATGCATTTGTTTTTAGTTTCATTAGTGGAAAGTTGGTGAACTGTGGTTGTTTCAGTTTTAAAACATTCAGAATCAATAAAGATGTAAGAAAAAAATTATATGAGTAAATTAGCACAATACAAACATTGCAGTGTCCTTGGTTCTTCGAAGACGCAACAAAAGCCGCAAACCGCAGTTGTGTTAGTTAAGAAATCCAGTCTTATAAATATAATGAATTGTATTAATAAAATGGCAATGTCTATAAACTTGCAGTGTCTCCAGTCTGAATAAAGATGATGAATTTCATTAATAAAATGGCAAAAAATTTAACAATGCTCGCCTCAACGAAAGCTGTCTATAAAATTGGTGTCTATAAAATTGTAGTGTCCACTGTTCTTATTTTAGAGTCAACAAAAGTCACAAACAAAGCCCCCACGTCCTTCATAGGCCGAACATGCTTCATGCCACCAGGTTTGGCACTGGCCACATCTCACCCACTCTTCGGCCCCACCCACTTCGCCGCAAGCTGGACATGTTTCGTTAGCGGCATCGCTGATTTTTGATTTTTGGGGATTTGTGATCTTCTTCGGTTTCATCTTTAAAGGTTGCTTTCTGTTTGTTGGCTTATCACCTCGCACTTGTTTATTTTTCTGCTTTGACTTTTCTACAGCAGATATTTTCACCTTTTCCATAGGCCTCTTCTCCTGGACAGTTAGTTTCAGTTTCTTTCGTGCATCCTTTTTCTCTTGGATTGAATCCTTGGCCATTTTTTTTGCAACGAGCTCATTCTTGTACGGCGATGCCGTAATGATTTGTGCCCGGACAGCTGTTCTTTTCCGAGAAGTTGCTGATCTTGCGGCAGTTGGGTATGGTCGAATAAGTTGAGGTGAAACATATGTACGATGACTAGCACTTGAAGGAGTACCGACTAGTGACAATGGTTCATTGGTTCCATCTTTCTTTGGTCTATTGTCAGTTTCCTTTGAAGGTGTTGCTTCCTCATTTCTGCTTGCTGGTGGTACTTCAATGGTTCCACTCAACACTTGCACAGTTCTGCTCAATGATTGTGCATCGATGGGTCCAGACGTTGACGGAACCGGTGTAGAACCAATGACTGAAAAACCATCATCAAAACATGAGACTGAGGAAGTGCCATCAGCATGTGGAACTGAAGAAGGCCTACCTCCAACGACTGGAACCACCAAGGCTGATTCAACACTTGGGATATTGGGTAGAATTGAGGAACTACCTTGGAGAACCGCAGATCGCGCCAGGATCACATCGTCAACAATCGAAGCATAAACTGAGGAGGCGTCACTCACAACTGAAACCACGGACTCTGTTTTGTCAATTGGAATACTGGGTAGAATTGAGGAACTACCTTGGAGAACCGCAGATCGCACCAGGATCACATCGTCAACAATCGAAGCATAAACTGAGGAGGCGTCACTCACAACTGAAACCACGGACTCTGTTTTGACAATTGGAATATTGGGTAGAATTGAGGAACTACCTTGGAGAACCGCAGATCGTGCCAGGATCACATCGTCAACAATCGAAGCATAAACTGAGGAGGCGTCACTCACAACTGAAACCACGGACTCTGTTTTGTCAATTGGAATATTGGGTAGAATTGAGGAACTACCTTCCGCAGATCGCGCCAGGATCACATCGTCAACAATCGAAGCATAAACTGAGGAGGCGTCACTCACAACTGAAACCACGGACTCTGTTTTGTCAATTGGAATACTGGGTAGAATTGAGGAACTACCTTGGAGAACCGCAGATCGCACCAGGATCACATCGTCAACAATCGAAGCATAAACTGAGGAGGCGTCACTCACAACTGAAACCACGGACTCTGTTTTGACAATTGGAATATTGGGTAGAATTGATGAACTACCTTCCGCAGATCGCGCCAGGATCACATCGTCAACAATTGAAGCATAAACTGAGGAGGCGTCACTCACAACTGAAACCACGGACTCTGTTTTGACACTCGGAACAGTCAGACACATTGTGTGATTTTCTGCACGCTCTGTTGTTATTGCAGCGCAGAAATCTGCATCTGTGAACACATCTCTGTTCAGTGGATATATACCAGAAGAACGAAAGCCATTGACTGCTGCCGCAACAGTCGCCGCCTTCTGGTATGGCTCACTCACTATGCTGGCCACATAGAATTCAGTAATGGCCATTCCTGGATGGCTAGTCATCCACGCATCACAGGCCCTACTGTAATATGTTTTCAGCGGCCCAAAGAAGCTCACATCCAGCGGCTGCATCCTGTGAGTGGAGTGTGGAGGCAGACTAACCATGACAATGCCAGAGTCTCTGCAGAAATCGATGGCAGACAGACTCACGTGGGAAGCATGATTGTCAACGATCAGAAGAATTGGATCATCTTTACTCGGCCGTGAGTGTTTGACCACATGTTGCAGATACTTTACAAATACCTCTGCGGTCATCCACCCACTCTCATGTGCGATCCCAATAGCTTCTGTTGGTGCCCCGATCAGTAACTCCTCTCTCATTCTCTTCCTTGGGTAAATGAAAGCAGGAGGAATGTATGATCCAGATGCACTCATGGAGCAGACGAGAGTTATATTTTTTCCTCGCTCAGCACTTGTGACTTTTGGCACCCTTTTAGCGCCTCTACCTGCAACCACCTTTGGTAGTTTAGTTGGAACGGTTGGCAAGCCAGACTCATCACAGTTGTATATTCGGCTAGGCGAGAACTTGTACTTCTGCATGACTTCGAACAAGACATCAAAGAACCGATTCACCTGGGGTCTGTTGAATCCCATCATTCTCCCGAGACTTGTCGCTTGTGGTGAACGGACACTTAAATTTGGATGACGCCGGAGAAATGCAGCCAACCAGTCAACACCAGCCTTTTTCTGACGCTGGTCAAAATTATGCTGGATCTGGTTCTTCTCGGCCAATTCAAACGCAAAAGTGCAAAGTTGTTGACGGGTCATACCAAACCCCCTGGCACTCATTTCTATTGAATAATTACAAAGCTCTTCTTCGAGTGTATTTGGGAAGACCTGACGAAATCTCCCACCATGAACAGGATAGTGATCTGGTTGTTTTTTCAGATAGCGACGTAGAGTAGCCTCAGGAATGTCATAGGCCTGACAAGCCTCACTTGCACGCTTGCTGCCCTCTTGAACTTCATTAATGGCTGCAATTAATGCAGTCGATGACCAATTTCTGTCCTGCCCATGGTTGGTTTTTCTTTTGTAATTTCTGACCATTGTGTAACTTTTGGTGACCTGAAGAGATAACATAAAAAGTATTTTTTAAACAATTAGGCTAAATATTACATCGTTTATTCAAGGAAAGAACCCGATTAGAGAACGTTTTAAAATCACGTCTTTTCATTCATTCAACCATTTCAAGATTTTAAGTGTCCATTTAAGAAACCTTCTCAGAAGGTATTGGCTTGCTTAGGCCTATTGTAAGTCTATCCATATGGGCTTAGGCCTACGTCCTAGAATTAACAGTTTTCGACACAACACATTTTAATGTAATAACGCCTAGTCACAACAAAAATTAATTAAGTAATCCATCGTTACAAAGTTCTAAATTATTTGTCCAATGTAGACTTTTACATGTATGTTTCATAAATCCGACTTATATTTTCTTATATTTTCTCATGAATCCTGTCATCAATCCAGTTTTTATGCAGGCACGAAATCATTTAACCAATCCAGATTCTATCTGGGCAAATTATTTTTATCAATCTAAATTCTATTTAAACAATTATTTTTTATCAATCCAGTTTCAATTTAGACAAGAATTATTTAATTGACCTCACTCATATTTAATTTAAAATTATTTTCATCAATCCGACTTCTAATTAGTGAGAATTCTTGTCGTATCCAACTTGAATGCCACCAACACTAAAATTCATGCAATGGCGAGTAAAAGTTAAAATTATAAGACTATTCTTTATTTAGTCAATAGCTACACGTATTTTGGTGTTGGCCTACAGACATAGTAGTAAACATAAATTATACAATTCATACAACTTATGAAAAACCCACATCATGCTAAAATCGAATATATAATCCTATTGATGAGTTTTTCTCATAATACCATCTGACGAAGGGCTTGTGCGATTATGGGCACGAGGGTGCAGGTGGTAGAAGGAAGCCTACAAAGGTGGGAAGTCATGCAGCACATGGCCCATCCACCAGAACAGAGTAGGCCTAATTTAGAATTCTAAACGGCAGAAAACAAATTATTATAATTGTGGGGCAAGTTGGTTGACCGGTGGGGCAAGTTGATTGTATCCGCCAACTTGCCCCCGTCATCTTGCCCCGACAGAGGCACTCACTAAAATCTGGGAGCTATGATTTGTACAGTGTGACTTGGAAACATAAAATACATCACTAACAACTGAAAATAAATGCTTAACAAAATAATATAATTCTCAGTTTTTTGGCATTCATGGGTATTAAGATAAACGCTATTTTCTAAGAGCGAAATGTGTTAAGAGGTAGATAGGAAAAGTTGCCTTTCATAAAAAAACGGCGATCGAAACATCTAATCACGTTGTCGCAATTTCCCAAAAGGAAGATCTTGGCTTCTTCTTTGTTTCTCATATTGTTAGACTGTTTCCCTGCAACGCGCAATGATTTTATAGCGCTACAATCATCTTGCCCCTCCCGTCAACTTGCCCCAAAACACCCTACATTCTTATGTTAAACCTATAGTCGGGTCAATCTGCGACACGACCCGGAAAAAATTGCAAGAAAGCGTTTTATGATGATTTTATGGTATATTGGGTCTGGTGATGAACATACTAAAAGTTGCCAAAAATTGCACCACGGCAAGTGGGCTAATTTTGGCGGGAAAAAAGATGGCCGCCAATTGGACTAGGCATGGAATCTGGAAATTATACTGTTAGAAGCAAATCATGTAATATATTGCTAACATGCTTTTCTAAACTAATTCGACCCTCCTGAAAACGAAAATCGTGGTTAGCAAGCTTGATTTTTAGCGGTTGCATGGGAAAACAAGATGGCGGCCAAAATGGCGGTCTATAATTGATTCAAAAGGTTGTATAGTCAGGTCAATCTACGTAATGATCCGCAAAATTGTAAGAAGGCGTTTTATGATGATTTTCTGGTGTATTGGGTCTGGTGTTTAACATACTAAAAGTTGCAAGAAATCGGACCACAGCAAGTGGTCTAATTTTGGCGGGAAAAAAGATGGCCGCCAATTGGACTAGGCATGGAATCTGGAAATGATACTGTTAGGAACAAATCATGTAATATATTGCTAACATGCTTTTCTAGACTAATTCGACCCTCCTGAAAACGAAAATCGTGCTTAGCAAGCTTGATTTTTAGCGGTTGCATGGGAAAACAAGATGGCGACCAAAATGGCGGCCTATTGCTTAAAAGGCTGTAAGTCGGGTATTGTATGTGATTTGAACACGATTTTGCAATTAAAATTAAGATGTATGGGTTCTAGGCATGCAATGGAATCAAAGACACGTATGTAGCACTGGAAGAAAACCAAAATGGCGGGAAAATGGCGGCCAGAATGTTGAAATTGCTAAAAGTGAAGTGATGTATGCAATGGAAACATGTCTCGGAAATGGATGGATCTTTCGAAGGCGGAGGCGGACGAGAAGTGGAATGGGGTAGAAGGCGAATGGAATCTATCCTGCGCAATACCATCCTCCACCAACCCATCCACATCATCATCAGCATCATCTCCATCACAGCCTGACATCAAACGGCGCTGGAGGAGTTCATTCCAGCAACGTCTCAGAAGCCAGGTCTACGGGCACCTGCCGGGAACACTCAAACGGGACAAGAGTTTGCTATCCATGGCGCATCTATCAGCGCACCCCTACGAACCGTACACACGAGGGAGGCTGTCCTTACCATCCGCTGTTCCATCGTCGTCGTCGCGTGTCCTCCAACCGTCGTCCAGTCCCAACCCGCACACTACGAACCTCTTCTCTTTGCGCTATTCTCCCCCTCGCGTTGCCAGCCTTCGTCTGGCAAGAGGAACGCTAAGAGAACGATCATCTCCCACGGGTGGCCTCGAACGACTGTCTGGCAAGGGCGGTCACGACCACCAGCACCACCATCAACACCACCACCTAGAGATGGAAGAGATCAACACGAAGGACCTAGCGCAGAAGATTAGCAGTGAGGTACAGCAACCCTCCTCCAACTATCGATTCAGACTGAACCCCTGAAACATCGCTGTGCAAACAGTGGTTTCTACTATAATGTGATCTGCGTTTGGAGTGCAGAAAATAGTTCAACAACTTCCATCTCAAGGTGGTGGTGGAGCTGGTGGTGCAGGTGGTGGTGACCGCCCTTGCCAGACAGTCATTCGAGGCCACCCGTGGGAGATAATCGTTCTCTTAGCGTTCCTCTTGCCAGACGAAGGCTGGCAACGCGAGGGGGAGAATAGCGCAAAGAGAAGAGGTTCGTAGTGTGCGGGTTGGGACTGGACGACGGTTGGAGGACACGCGACGACGACGATGGAACAGCGGATGGTAAGGACAGCCTCCCTCGTGTGTACGGTTCGTAGGGGTGCGCTGATAGATGCGCCATGGATAGCAAACTCTTGTCCCGTTTGAGTGTTCCCGGCAGGTGCCCGTAGGCCTGGCTTTTGAGACGTTGCTGGAATGAACCCCTCCAGCGCCGTTTGATGTCAGGCTGTGATGGAGATGATGCTGATGATGATGTGGATGGGTTGGTGGAGGATGGTATTGCGCAGGATAGATTCCATTCGCCTTCTACCCCATTCCACTTCTCGTCCGCCTCCGCCTTCGAAAGATCCATCCATTTCCGAGACATGTTTCCATTGCATACATCACTTCACTTTTAGCAATTTCAACATTCTGGCCGCCATTTTCCCGCCATTTTGGTTTTCTTCCAGTGCTACATACGTGTCTTTGATTCCATTGCATGCCTAGAACCCATACATCTTAATTTTAATTGCAAAATCGTGTTCAAATCACATACAATACCCGACCTACAGCCTTTTAAGCAATAGGCCGCCATTTTGGCCGCCATCTTGTTTTCCCATGCAACCGCTAAAAATCAAGCTTGCTAAGCACGATTTTCGTTTTCAGGAGGGTCGAATTAGTCTAGAAAAGCATGTTAGCAATATATTACATGATTTGTTCCTAACAGTATCATTTCCAGATTCCATGCCTAGTCCAATTGGCGGCCATCTTTTTTCCCGCCAAAATTAGACCACTTGCTGTGGTCCGATTTCTTGCAACTTTTAGTATGTTAAACACCAGACCCAATACACCAGAAAATCATCATAAAACGCCTTCTTACAATTTTGCGGATCATTACGTAGATTGACCCGACTATACAACCTTTTGAATCAATTATAGACCGCCATTTTGGCCGCCATCTTGTTTTCCCATGCAACCGCTAAAAATCAAGCTTGCTAACCACGATTTTCGTTTTCAGGAGGGTCGAATTAGTTTAGAAAAGCATGTTAGCAATATATTACATGATTTGCTTCTAACAGTATAATTTCCAGATTCCATGCCTAGTCCAATTGGCGGCCATCTTTTTTCCCGCCAAAATTAGCCCACTTGCCGTGGTGCAATTTTTGGCAACTTTTAGTATGTTCATCACCAGACCCAATATACCATAAAATCATCATAAAACGCTTTCTTGCAATTTTTTCCTGGTTCACCGAAGTTTTTTCGTAGATTGACCCGACTACTATACTTCAAGTGCTCAACTGCTAATTTTCTAAACAATGTCGATGTTTAGACTACATGACACGATAATCGGATTTGGTGTTAAAGGTTGGCATTATCAATCGGGATTCTATCCGGGATCGGATAAAGCCATCTCTCGATCTTGCGCCACAAACCGCTGCTGAAGATTCAGTAACTAGCTTGACGCAGCGTTCCACAGCCTGCGTGTGACAAGGAAACTTCGGAAAGTTAGCTATGGGCGGTTCACCGCTAATCACAAACAGCTTAAGATGTTCCTCCGAAATGCCAGTCGTCAACGGTGGTTCCGTTATTTGCGAGTTCTGCCAGTCGATCAAGTCGTAGACTTCACGTGCATCAAACCTGAACTTTGGCACTTTGAATTGTCGCACAACCGATGTTTCTGTTGACGAACGCGCCTTGAGAATTCGACGAATCCCAAGTTCACGAACATGCTGACGATCGTCTGTTATCATTGACAGAAGTAGGTTTTCTGGGTGACCAAAATAGGCATTTCGCTGAATAACACGGTCGACAATATGTCTCTGTTCAACTGGTAGATAGCGGGACAGCTGAATTGAACGAAGTAAATGTCTTGCACCATCTTTACATGACGGATTAACTTTGATGCTGAACCACATCGGTGCATAGACCTTCACAATGTACGTTGCAAGAATCTGTAAGTTGTCTGATGGTTCAGCTGTTGCGATGTACAAACGGAGAAGTCGATTCGCAGTTGTAAGCCACCTTGAGTGGTTCAGGTTTCCAGGGTTCCTGTTGGATAAGTCACTTTGGCAGTGACCCTCAGAAACAGTATTCGTTATTTCCCACAGATACTTCTGGTCAGTGCTGAGTTCTTTTAAGTTGACATTTGGCAAGTCAGCACTTATTTTGACAAAGTTTGTCACAGGTAACTGTTCACATGCTGATAAACTTTTGCCAAGTGGACCGGAAAATGCCCGCGGACCAGACGTTGTCCCATCCAGACTCTGCAGCAAGTGTCGCAGGGGGAGTTCATTGCCATGAAGCATACAAACAAGCCACTGTAACGGTTTTCTTAGTTCTCGTTCCATCAGCGTAATGACTCCTCCGATTCTTCCGGTGTTGACATTTGTGCCGTCGCATCCAACTGCAAGCAACGATTCGGCAGATATATGGTTTTCACTCAGATACTCAAGAATGCTCGATTTCAAGCACTCAGCTGAACCACCTTTGGGTGTCGCATGACCAAGGTATGACGAGCCTGGTTCACTGATCAGTGACAAATGTTCTTCTAAAACATATCGTCTATGAAAACGCTCTCCTATTTTCGCAATGATCTTAGTCTTGTCTTTTCGCCCGTCAAAGAAAAGACCCACCACATCATCTTGTTTCTGGCATTTTTGCAATTCGATGCGCTTCCTGTTGCGTTCTCGTCTGACTTTGTTTCTATCTATAACGTTGGATGAGTTTGTTTTTGTTATAGCACCAATGTCTTGTAAAACCGCTGATGCCACAGTTGCTGCAGCCCGGTCTGATAGTCCATGTCTGTCACAGGCCATTGCAAATGTTGGAAATGTTTTACGTTGTGTAGCTGCTGTAGGCACCGCTATCGGCTCACCACTGCAATTTGATTTTGTATTCGCATTCTTCGACTCAAGGGGCCCATACTCATCACATTGCTTGCAGTTTTCACCCACCGAGCTTGAAATATCCTTTGAGCGAAGCATCAAATTAGTAGCAGTTTTGTCTACATGCGTAGATTTCTTAAACGTAAGCATTCGCCTAGCTACTACAGCCTTCCTCTTCTGTCTCTGTGCCAGTTTTTCTGATGTAGTTTTATCAACACTTCCAATGCACATAAGACGAAGATTTCTCTGATCGAGAAGAAATGTATGCTCTGCTGCCGGAACTTTTCGTGCTTTTTCGCATACACAGAATGAGAGTACGCATTTGCATGCGGCAATATCAAAAAGTCTATTTCTGCTTTCATCTCTGAAACAGAGCAGTTTAGTATGGTACTTTTCATCTGTGTGCCGTCCCTTCAATGGCTTTATTATCTTCATGTACTTGTCATGAAAAGCACGTATTATCTGCAAAACTCGAGCATGTGAAACGGTTGGTATTGACGCTTTCATCCAGATCTGCTCAACTTTTGCAGCTAACTGCTGTGTAATGTTAAAAACAGTTGGTTCTTTGGCGGCATCACTTGATTTTAGTCGATGTTTAAGTAGCATATAACATTTCATGACACTTTCGTATGTTGGTAAGACGGTTTCAGAGAGTTCCTTTGGTGCTCCAAAAACAGGACACACTGCCATTTTCCTAGTTATAGGTTTATGACTAGATCGAATAGAGGCCATTCTAGATAATTTTTTTATAGGCCTAAACTAGAAATGTTACAGCATTGAGGGGTTACCAACAGAATAATTCCTCAACTTCAAATGATGAACTGCTGTTAAAATCCACAAAACTGTAATAATTAACGTAACGCATCGGCACCTTGTAAAGTCGTATATTATCATTCACACAAAATGGACGAGAAACAAGAAATAAACAGCATAGATAGAAAAGAAATAGAATACGCAAAGTGTTAACCAAACATATTGTAATAGATCTGGATTACTCCAATTGTCGGAGGCTGCCAAAAATGCCTGGAATGGGAAGAATTTGGTAGAAATTGCCAGCGTACCGTTCATTTTTGCAATTCTGGCTTAGTCAATTTTTCTGCCTCCTTGGGGAGCCTCAAGATGCTGTTGAAATCTAAAATCGTTTTGAACAGTTATATTCAGGTGTAGGAAAGGCAACTTTTCCTCGCTCTTAATAACTGATACGACGAAAAACAAAATTTCGATCCACCCTATTGTACATTTCGAACACCATTCTTCGATCGGTTTGGGCGGTTTCTTATATCTAAATTATACTGTTGACTCATGCTCTGATAGACCTAATCTCTTCCTGATTGCAAAAGGAGTGACAAAGCCAGCAGCTGAGCCATTCGCCTAATGCTCTGCTGCAAAAAACGCAACAATTAATTTATGTCAGATTAGCACAACGAACTTCGGCGTCATGGAATTTCTGATGTTTCTTGTGAAAGGAAACAGTGGTTGACTCAGGGAGTTACCAGTTCTCGCTTTAGCGACAGATGCCAAATTACTCTAATTCAATCACTTAATCGACACTCAACCCTCGGGCTACCAAGGGGGGTGGTTGCCACCCCCTAGGTTTTTCGTCTGGAATAAAATTTTGAAAAAATTGGTAGCTGTAGAGGGTTCATTGGGACACATTTGGAGCCAAAATGTTTGATGATGCCCCCTACCGTTCAAAAGTTACACCCGATATACCAAAGGTACCAGAGGGGTGGATACCACCCCCCCCCTAGAATATCGTCTGTAACTTTTCCGCCCCGTAATATTAAGAGACACAAATTATACTGTTGTATTGTGGTGCTACATTTCCATGCTCATTGAGTTGTCTTTTGACACCCGGAAGTGCTCAAAATAAATTAAAATATATATAAAGGTGTTTTATTTTCATAAAATTGTCATGTTTTGTCTATTATAACTTATCCATAATTTATTTTTTAATATAAATAAATTATGCCATTCTGTAGAGGGCATTTAGGGCTATTTTTTAATACTAAATAATTTAAAATTTGATGACCGGAAGTGCTCAAAATAGATTAAAATGTATAAAAATGTTGGGGGTTTTTTGCAACGCGAACCGATATGTTTGCGTAAACGTTTTTCAGCAGCTATAACATGTTTTTTTTTGTTTTGATTTAACATAAAACAGACTTATTACTAGTTTTTATAGTTGAATATTGGACTTTATTATATGTAAACTACTTTTTATATATAAATCATGTATAAAACACACAGAATCTAATATATTCCCCATGCGTAAGCATACATTTTGTGGAATCGACGGGTACCCATGGTAAAAAATTCATTATTTCGAGGTGCCTTCATATTTTCTAAACCTAAATATACCATTTTGTGCAGAAATGAATGCTGAATCAAATGGTGTATTACAAGTTATGATATCTCAAACCAGACCCAAAATCCAGGGGGTGGTAACCACCCTCCCCTTGGTAGTCAGTGTTACAAAAAAAGCTTGGTAGCCTGAGGGTTAAGTTTAAAAATTAATCGAATAATTGTATTTTAATCAGTAAAAGCCGCAATATATATTACATGCACAATATATCCTACAATTTCATACGATTTACATAGCCTTCATACATGAATGTCTATAATAATTTTTTTATATTACAGGTAGTCTATAATAATTATCGATTAGAAATTTAAGTCTTACAAACCGGCATTACATGGTGCGATTCACCAATGTAGAACTAACATCTGATCATTGAAACGAAAAACTTGCATTCCCAGAATCTGTAAAGTATTTTTCTTCAACCTTATGTTGAAATTATTCTTTTTTCTTTGTAGCAAATGACAAGTCAGTTTCAGGGCTTACGTCAACAACTATGTTAGTGGTGATCGGAACCTCAGTCGCCATCGGAATCGTCGTCGTCGTCATCGCAATCTTTGTCACTTGCATCTATCGCTCTAGGAGACAGACGAATTGCCGTTAGTATAATTGAGCACCATTGTTACTCATACGTCTGTACATGTATATAGTTGTTTGACCATTGACTCAATCCTTGCATTGAAGATTCGATGTCTTATAATGTGCTCTGAGTAGCACGATAAAATTTATTCTCCTTCAAAAACTTGACTGAATGGACTCGTTATTGCTCTCCTTTCCTTTTGTTGTTCTTACTGTTCCTCTCATTCTTATCCTCCGTATTCCTTCTCGTCCTCCTCCTTTTCATTCTTCCTTCTGTTCTGTGTCTTCCAATCCTTCCTTTTCCTTCTTCTCCCCCTTTTTACTCCCCATCTTCTGCTTCTTAGTTCTCCTGTTCCCCTTGTCTTTCTTCTCCTCTGCTTCTGCTCTTCCTCCGCCGCCTATTCCTGCCTTTTATTTTCCTCCTCTGTCTTTAATCCTTCCTCCTTCTATTTCCCCTCTTCCACATGGCGGATCAACAGATGCGGTGGCCCTATTCAGTTAAACTGTGGGCAATGTGTGGTTCTAGGCCCAACCTTTTTTGACTTTCCGGCCACTTTTTCTAAGTTGAAGGACACGAGGGCCACTTTTTCTTAACTAAAGGACATTAAGGGGCCACAAGTTTAGAATTTAATTAATTAAAAGCATATAAAATGGTTACAATTGAATCAAATTATAATGTTTGATGTTATTTATTGACGTCAAAATAAAACAACTTGTAATAGAAAATTATTATGTGTCATATCCTGTCCAAAATGTCATTTTTTGTCAATTCTTTGAGAGATGAGGGCCATTTTTGGAGGTCTGGCGGGCCACTTTTGGCCCGCGGGCCATGGGTTGGGAACCACTGTTCTAGGGTAACAGAATCACAGGAACAGGACATAGGCCTACACTTTTTGCTATGGTCATTGGACATTCTATTGTGATGACGTCTTTTTTTCTAAAGACACCATTATTGCGTCACTGTTTTTGCCAATTCACAAAATTGGACATCATTATGCTTGGTTTTCAATTTATTATATGCACTTCGTATTGTGAGTCTTCTCTTTGTTGAGCACGTTTGTTGAGTCGCTATAGTTTCGTTTAAAAGAATAGCTCAGTACCATCATCATGATATCTCTTTGGTCTACAACACTTTTGTTACGTCATTAACTATGTGTAAAGTTGGTGTTACGTTGTTACGATTATGACAATTCCGTATAATGACGACCTTTCTTTGTTCTACAAACACTTTTGTCACGTCATTAGCTTAGTTCCTAGACATGTCGCTGACTTGTTGCTATACACTGTGTCCGGATAAAAAGTAGCCCCCAAAAGAAAGTGTAATAACTCGGTCAAAACTCTTAGGATTTGTCTGAAATTTTAAACACAGCAACAGTGACCATATTTACACGAGATCCTAAAGCCGATTAGAAATATTCGTGAGTTTGTCAAATTTATGAGAGTTTAAAATGCAGCACCAAAAAATTGAACTTTCCAACATGGCAAACCTGAAAAGAAGTGAAATTCAGCTATATCCGGTGTTCAAAATGTCCTCCTTGTTCACGAACACACGACCGTAGACGTAGACGCTACTGTTTGATGGTCCGGTCAATGATCATCAGGTAAAACATCTGCCACTCTTCAATCAGACGCGCCCTACGCCCTACGGTTATCGATGTCATGAATACGCGTGAACGGAAAACGCGCTCCTCCAGTAAATGCACCGGGTACTCCGGATCGAGTTCTGGACTGCTGGGCGGCCACAGCTGCGGGTTATGAAGCCGAGTGTCTCCCGGGACAACTACTACGTCTACTGTCGTGTGTTCGTGAACAAGGAGGACAATTTGAGCACCATATATAGCTGAATTTCACTTCTTTTCAGGTTTTCCATGTTGGAAAGTTCAATTTTTTGGTTCTGCATTTTAAACGCTCATAAATTTGACAAACTCGCGAATATTTCTAATCGGCTTTAGGATCTCGTGTAAATATGGTCACTGTTGCTGTGTTTAAAATTTCAGACAAATCCTATGAGTTTTGACCGAGTTATTACACTTTCTTTTGGGGGCTACTTTTTATCCGGACACAGTGTATAATGATAACTTTGTGACATGGACTCTTTTATTGATTGTGAGTCTTGATTGATTGATTGCTGCATAAAATAATTATAAGCAATAGTCATAAAATGTAGGAAATTCTCGCGGGCGGTGTGTTTTCATTTTATAACGAGTCATTATGGAACTTCAGTATTTTCTGCAGTTATGCGATCTCAAAATGAAATTATACGATAGTAGATAATCTGTGTGACGTCACAATAAGCCTAATTTCGAATCCTCAGTGAATTTATTTAATGGTCGATAAAGTAACGCACCGCTGTTCAGTATGGCCAGATTTCATCAAAATATTTCAAACGGAATAACAGGTAGATCTATATCATTTTGAGTGAGGCCACCCACCGTTTTTTGACGATTCAAAAACGTAAAGCAACAAAATGTAACAAAAACGTGATTTTATCAAGTCATATCTCAACTAATTGTTATCAAATAGCCTTGAAATTGATAGCTGGTCATTATTATCACTATTTCAAAGAGAAACAGGGTACCAGCGCACTAACCTTGCAATGCAATGTAATGCAGTGCACTTCAAAGGCAATCTCAGCTAGACTTGCGCGCATTGTGTTGCGAACATTTTTGAAGTGTCTTGAAGCACACTTCTTTAGATTCATTCATTCATTCATTCAGAGCATTTATATAGCGCCCCTTCAAGAAACTACTCAGAGGCGCTCCCAGCCCAACCACGAACAAAGAAAAAAGACTTGAGAGATAGCAATGCGTGTAACGCGTTTGTGAGACACTTAAGACGCGATAGGCTATAAAATTATGTAGACCTGAGAACGGAATATGGTGCTGGTTGTTTGCAATAGAGTTACTAATTCTCATAATTATAGCCTACACGATTCTTTTTACAGATCGTCCAGACGGACCAGACCTCTATGCAGCGTTGAACCCACAGTTATCTTCCGACGAACGACAACGAGAGGTATACACTACCATTCAGCTGCCGATTCAATCTCGTCGCGATAACAGGACCACCAACATCAACTGTGATTACGAAACAGTTGCTTAAGTATAGAATGCAAAAGTAAAGCTGTGTTCAACAAGTGTGGTGTCGTTGCTAGCAACATCATCAGCAGCATCATCATCAGCATTAAATTTTGTATTTGGACCGTCTCTTTGGATCGGTTATCCTCTGCGCATGCTCGGAGCATGCCCTAATGCACTTTATATTCAGGAAGCATTTAAAACTGTCTCCAAGTCCACTTATTTAAGTTAGTCATGCATGCAGCAACTTCGAGAAACTATTAAAACGCGGAATGGACCTTTTTAATGTCTTCATTCATACATAGGCCTACATTATTTTTTATGCACATATTCAACAGACATGCTCACACATGGGCCTACGCACGCTCACACTTACAGCAGACATGCATACAATGTCATACATACATATACGGTTATTCACAATTGCACATAGGCCTAATAGTAGTTCATTCATTCATTCATTCAAGCATGTATAACCTCGATATACAGACATTTGTGCATTGTTGGGTACTTCATACACATTTAAGCACTTCTTTTGCTTCCGTAGTACGATATAATACGACCCTTGTCTAAGTATTAAATTTTTATAGGTTTGACCACAACACTCATTTGCCTCGCAACTGATGTCTATGTCCAGGGCATTGCATGCAGCTTTGTAGACAGCTTTTAAGTCACGTATTTAAAAGAAGTTTTGTAATCAATTTGAACTTAATAAACATTGAATTAATGTGCTATTGTTGGATCACTCGTACATATAAGGATGCATTCAGGTTTGTCTCTTGAGAGAGTGGTTTTTGACTGGTAGGCTTCAACTGGAAAGTTAAATAGCCTATGCCTAAGCGCTTTAAAATGTATGCAACTATGCATGGCAGAACAAAATGCAAGTAGACACTCGCTTTATACATGTATTTGTAATGGCGTGATTTGTCTCTTCAGCAAGGTAGAATTTTTAGGACTTGATGTGACAGTTAAGATTATCATGATGTCAAAGCTACCTGCTGTAGGTTACACGAATGATGTGGACAATGATAGTCCGAGAGTTCAATTCTGACTTTGAGTTCAGCCCACCCCAAAACTGAGATCCTGGCGCCGCCACGGCCCATCCCTATGTTCCGCCATGGTTCGAATACCAGCGGGATGTCCTTCATTGACTGTCTACGCCGTCTCGGTCGCTGACCATGCCACCTGGAATACGCTTCCACTGGCACTTCGCCTAGTACCCAGGGATCACTCCACCTTGTTCTATTCTATTCTCAAAAACTTTCCTATTTAGCCAAGGTTGGGTCCTGGGCGCTTCTGAGTAGTTAATTTTTAATGGGGCGCTGTTGAAATGCTCCTTATAAACAAAAATGAACAAACTTAGTAGCCGTTCCAGAGGATGCCATAAACCGTAGTCTTCGCAATCGGTGACCGGAGGTGACGTTTTGCACCATCCTTATCAATCAATCAATCAATCAATCAGTCAGTCAGTAGGTCAATCAATCAGTCTCAATCTGGCAATCTGTCAATCAATCAGTCTCAATCTGGCAATCTGTCAATCAGTCAGTCTCAATCTAGCAATCAATCAATCAATCAATCAATTCGTATATTAGGCCTATTACAAATGCAAAGCTGGCACAGACGCAACTTGAAGAGACAATGTTGATCATGACATTTACGAAGACTGGCACAGCCCAACGATAATAATAAGAAAATATGTTAGTCAAAATAAATCCTGTTTAGATATATCCGTTTTTAAAAATTATTCTCAGAAAAATCCCGGTTTTCTTGGTTTTTTAGTTTGTGTCTCGATTTTTCAGTTTTTTTATATATTTTTGTATGTGACAATATTTATTTATTTAGCCTACCGTCTGAAGCCTAATTATTTTCTATATTCCTGGGACTATCACATAAGATGCCTCCGTACTTTCAACGATTTCGCTAATCCAGGTCGCTAGTGGACCATTTTACTCAGTGTTTACTAATAAAAACGTTATGTGTTAGGCTATTTGCCTGCCTATTAAAGTGTAGGCCTATATGACAAGGTTTCTAATTTAAACTGTAGCATGAGATGTGACAAAACCCAATTATCTTGCCTTTTCCGCTTTTTATGTCTTTTTTCGGTTTTTATTTTTGCAATAAAACGACGTTTTATTGCATTTTAATTCGTATTAATTTTTTCGTTTTGTTTGCTTGTTTGTATGCGGACCTGTTATAGCGCCCCTTCAAGCTCTCTACTCAGAGGCACTCCTGACTACACAGCGGACACTGCATCGGAGTTTCACGCCGAAGCACTGAGCAAATTCGAACCCGCAACCCTTTGGCGACGAACATGCCCACTGCACCACCGCGCCCCACAATCTATTATAGAATGCGTGAGATGAAATTAAGACGATCTTTAAGGCCTACTAATGAGAACTTATGTGGTCTATCTGTTACTAGCAAGAGAAGGTGTTAAAGACCGGAGGACATGATTAGAATCATTGTTAATGACCTTAAATGTGTGTCATCAGACACTTCGGCCAATTGAGTTACACTTGAAGTAGACTCGGCCAGGAAACCACAGAGGATCAATTGCTTGATAAACAAATAATTATTATTATCATTAATAATATTATTTGATCTCTCTTGCAATCATAGTCAGGCATATTTAAATCGTTCACTGCAAGCTGACTGGTACCGCTAACTTTACCGAAGTCGTCCATTTCTGTTACGATTAAAACGCGGTGCCGAAGTAGTAGGCCTATAGGCCCTCTAGACCTAGATTGACACGCGCCTGTTTTGCATATAGCCATATTATAGGGATGCCACTCATAGCTTTTTCCACCTAGATCAAGTTTTTTCGAGATATTGTCTAGGTTTCTTTGTTTTTTTTGTCAGGATCCAGCCTTTTTTTCTCACGTCGGTTTTTCCGACTTTTTACACACAAAATTGACCTCTTTTAAGTGAAAATGCACAAAAGACGTGAAAGAAGCCGAAAATGTAGTGAATACAGACCCCAAAAGTTGTCTGTTTCGAAGCGAAAAACTAAAAAATACGGTCCTAAAAAATTTCCGGAAAAGGATCTAATTTTGGTCGGATGACTAAAAAAGTTCCTCAGAAATTTAAATCTCAAGCGCGAAAAATAAAATAAATCCATGTATTTTCTCAGAAATTCTCAATATAGCCTTCTCTAGCCTTTTTTGGCAGGATATGACTTTTTTAAATTCAGAGTGGCATCCCTGGCCATATAATAATTATACGCGTAACCTATAATACAGGTCTATTGTAATTAAGTAGCCTAGCCAGATGCAGCCATCAATCATTTATTCATCGTAGACTGACTTATATAGGCCTATTTGACTTAGAACTATAATACTGCATCCGGCCTACGGGCGAAGTATAAAATTATATTCTTAAGCAGGATGCGTTTTATGTGATATAGTTTTAGAGCATTATGTGCAGGATGCGTAGCGAGGTTTTATATGACGCAGTTTTAGATCAGTTGTGCTAAACTCTTGGGCCGTGATCCACAATAGGACGAAGTGATTCTACCATTTCGCATGAGAGAACCATAACTGCATGAACCCTGAACTGCATGAATACTGGACAGTGGTATATTCTGTTAGGTTAAAATGTTCTTGACTTTAACGCTGAACTTGTGTGCAATATGCTATGGTAATGAGTTGTTGTGATCATTTTAGAAAGGTAAGACATGTAATGTAGCTAAAGGGAAGACGAATTACATTAGTACTGAACTACTTGATAGGCCTTTCCAAACCGATAATTATTGCTTTTTGCAGACAGCATAACCGTTATGTGTGTATGGTTTTGACGTAAGAGAAATGATTATTTAACATCAATAGAAAGAGCAAGACCGAGTACGCTGTGTAAAACGTATCCCTATACATTTGCATTTTACACGAATGTAGGGCCAATGTGCAACAAACACCGCTGTCAGGTATGTTCCGCATAACATTAGGACTGATTTGCATTTTTTCTGTGCTTTTTTATTGGCAGGCATATCCCAACATACACATGTAGGCCTATGCATGTAGGCCTAATACGCGTTCACTGTGTATATGTTACGCGTTTAGGCTGTTATGCGATAGTTCTACCGCAGTAAAAAAAACAGGTTCAACACACATCTATTATAATAATATAGATATTATATTATATTATATTATATTATATTATATTAGGCCTATATTATATTATATACACATTGTGTATAAATTATATGCGTGTATGAGAGTGTGCATCATTAAGGCTTCGGGGGCCACAGAGGAATTGGTAGGCATAATAGTCAATGCCATGACTACAGTAGGCCTAATGTAATTTGCTCATAATGATTAAATGACTGACATTTCACAGTAGCCTACAGTAACCCTTGGGCTACTTAAGAACCGGAACAAGACAATGATGCCATGTTGCACTTTAGATTCTACTGAGCAATTCAGAATGATCAATTGCTGGCGTAGATCTATATTCGCTATCCTTTGTTGGACGTCCTCAGTTCTTGCTGAAGGTAGGCCTACGATAACGTTAATGGATACCACACTTAATTTTGCGATATAATTATTATTAGAATATACCGTAGGCTATAATACCTGTGAGTTCTGACACATCGTGTGGAATAGTCGTTAGTTTGTTGATTCGAAGAAGGCCTATCAAGGTAAAATGCCTATTCATTAAACACCCTTTTAAAAACGTATTCTGTATTATGCACTTTCATGGCTACATGTTGTTGTTCTTGGCGTGGTGGTGTAGTGGTGGCGTCGTTGCCTTGAAACCGGAAGGTTCGAGGTTCGAATCCACCTCAAGTCGCCGTGTATGGACCTTGGGCAAGCTTTTCACTCGTAATTGCTCAGCGCTTTGGCGTGAAACTCCGATGCAGTGTCCGCGCTATAGTCGGGAGCGCCTCTGAGTAGCGGTTGAGGGCTGGAAGAGGCGCTATAATAAGTGCGCATACAAGCAAACAAACAGTAATGTAATTGCTTGCATGCCAAGCGCTTTGTTGCTGATTTACCTATCTCCATCCACTAAGCGACCATACCCATTGAATTCATTCCTTGCAAACCGTTTCATTAGCTTAGGCCTAACAAGAACGCTTGTGAGAACTGAGTAGGTCTGCACATGCGAGGATCTATTGCGAATTCTGGTATGAGAAAACAGTTGCCAAGTTTATCGGATTCTCGTCATTCATTTCGTTTTGCATAAGAACAGTCAAAAAAAGTTGTGATGAGCTGTGTACCGTATGCTTATCTGCTACGGTACCTATATTGGTTGTAGGTCACATACATGTATAATTGTATATTATAATGCTATGTGTTTTAGCTGTTAACGCTTGCTCTGTTCAACCGACTTCTGCAGTGGTCGTCGTTGGAGAAAGAGTCTCTCTGAATTGCACTGCGAATGGAGATTTTTCCGTCCTTTCTTGGCAAATAGGAACCGACCCCACAAATAAAACTTTGGTTTACATAGCTCCGTCGTTTTGGCGAAATGGAACCGTTCTAAGAAACCAATTTCTCGCTGATGGATATTCCGTGACTAATGTAGCTGACAATAGAATTTCACTTCGCATGAACCAGATAAAAATTTCTCAGGCTGGATTATATGTATGTCAATGCAAAGATCTTTCAAGAAGTTTAGCGACAACAGCCGTAGTTGTTCTGGGTTAGAAGCTATCTCATCAGATTCTTAATAAGCTATAGGCCTACGTAGCCTATCTGACACATAATTGTTTCATATACTGTAGCCACTATACCACGCATTTTGTATTATAATACTACATACGGGCGCATAAAGGAATTTCTAAATCTGATGCACGAAGTTGCACTAACATGAAGAAACATAGAAATGGAGCTTTCTTGCCTCATGTGAAGTTCATTTATCTTAAAACTGTGGTTATATAATCATTATATAAGCCTATTTCGTGGCAATTCATTCCGCGCGCATGCCAGATAACACACAATGACAATAGCTAGACAGTCAGTGCAATGACACAAAAGCATATTCACTTTCTCATGTGTGCTGCAATCAAGTCATCTTGTAGCATTATAATCATTTCATCCTTAGAGCATCATTAGTAATTACGCTGAATTCAGGGCCATATGAACGAACTCTGCCACTCCAGTAGCCTATTAAAAGACGACAGGGTGACGAACTAATCGGAGTTTGCTCCGTTGTGTTTTTTCTATTCCCATTGTTTCTCAATCAGTAAATCTGTGATTGTTCTTACAAAAATTGGTTCTACATTTACTGGAAATAATTAAAATTGTGATCATGTTTTCTGTCAGTTTCGGAACCAAGGTTTTCTGTCATCTCAAGTGTCAGAAATGGAAGACCAGTCACTTTTGGCCTGTAATATCTCGTTTAACGGATCCGCCGATGTTTCTTCAAATCTCACGATACAATACGTCTCTGGAAGCAGTCAATAGAACTTTCTGTTCCCCATACAACGCTCCAACGTCTTGTGTCCTGAACTATACAATCACAGCAAACGCATATGTCGATCAGTCTTATATTTGCTCAGTGCAATTGATTACCAATAACACCATAATTTATTCAAGAACTGTTCACACTTCAGTGGAATGGCGTAAGATGTTCTTCTAATAATTTTTTGAATAACCTATGTATTCGTAATTTTGTTCTTATGCCCATGGGCCTACATAAGAAAGTGCTATTCATGCTTTGCATGGTTCTATCCTGATAATTCACCACTTTTCAACAACATATTTTGCTGATGCAAGGCATGTATAGCACTTCCTGTTGTAGGCCTAAAGGCACAAGATCACAATTACGATTTTTACATATTATGTTAAAACACACAGGCCTACTTTAATTAAGCATTAACTTCACCGCCTTGACACTTGAAAAAATGTCCATAAAACTGTATAATTTTGCAATCACGGTCATAATACTATTGTCATACAAGGAACCCACCAACTTTTGTCTGTCGGAATTTTAGTTGACAGGTCTCAAGTCTGGCAAGTAATATAGTGAATCGTATAGTAGGTAGGCTCATCAGCATCACCAGCAACCGTGGACTCAGGACCCGTAGGTGTCCGATGCCTTTTTCACCAGGTCCTTCCATTTTCTTCTATCCAAAAAGTAGGTAGGCCTATGCTACGTTTCATTAATAGCTCATTATAGAAATCAGATATCGTCAGGAAAAAATACCCTATTTCAAATTTCAAGACGCAGATCCACCCTGTAATTATGCACAGTCCAAATAACTAACATCTTTTGACACTTCTCAAGTTAACTGGTCGTAGTGAACTTTCATCTGGCTGTCATCTAAATTATAGAGCAGCTATAGTCAAACACTAATTACTAATTGTTCCATTTTTATAAACATTTATATTAATTGTGTTTATTTAATTATTGTTATTACAGAACGAGTTTTCAGCGCAGAAATTGTGATTTCCAGCCCACACAAATGTTTTGCTGAAGACTGCGGCGTAAGTGAAAGCATCACATGCAAAACCGATGGAAATCTACAAATAACTGTCTTTAAGTGGTGGCAGATTCAATACAATGCCAGTAGACTGCAACTTGGAGACGGTGGTCAATATTTGGTGCTGACTGAAATCGGTCAACTGACGTATCAATGCCAGGCCTACAACAAAGTTCGAGGAGTCATCTATAGTGCCACCAGCAAAACATTTACCATCAAAGTTACGGGTTAGCTCAAACAATTATTTCCATTGCACTCTATAATTATATGCGTATTTTCCGTAGGCCCATATTTGCAATAAGACTCAAAACTAAATTTCTTGATATCTTAAAAAGGCAAATAAGCTGCCATCATGGTTATCTACAGTGTCATCTGAGTCATCATGCACGTTGAAACATAGCCTACACTTCAATAACTCTTCCGCACTTTAATTAGAGACGATTCTCTGGCATAGTAAAATTCCATTAGATCTACTGTTATGTTACCCGATTATCATAATTCCACATATCTGAGAAACTGAAGAAAACGCTATAAAACTGTTTTACTTGAAATCTCAGCCCTCTTCGATGCAATCCCGGATCCCGTTGGGGCCTACTTATTGCAGCGTGGGGGATGTTTCATAACAAAATGTCTTGCAAATTCTTACTAATAGCCAACTGTCTCCGAAACCAGTAATTTGTTTTGAACTATAGTGCAGTGGCGTAGCCAGGAATTCATAATGGGGGTTAGGGTTTTATGGCCAGGCCGTATGCCCTTTCTGACACCAACCCAACAGTATTACAGTAAATAAAAACAAAATAAAGTAACAACGGAAATAAAGTAAGCAAAACAATTGTTACTACAAGAAATTGTTTTGTTTTTCTTATTTAAGTGGATAAATAACCTTGAAAAAAACCTTTTTTCCTACCCCAATGGGAGGTTTTAACCCCTGAAACCCCCTTGGCTACGCCACTGCTATAGTGACATAGTAGGCCCTAAATCCCGTTTAAGTCACTATTTGTCTTACGATTCAGCATGATTGTTAAGTGTACAGTATGATAAGATTATAAAATAAAAAAGACAGCTCGAATGCCACATTAAAATGATTAATCTGTGATGTCTCTTTGTCGTTTAGGTAGAGTTAGTAATGAATGCCAGGTGCTAGCATTTCCAATTACGTTGACCGTAGCATGTTTCATCATCGCCATATTAGCAGGAACGACCGTTGTTCTCTGCAGAAAACTTCGACAGCGAAACACCATTGACACAAATAATATTTCTACTGCAGGTGAGTCAAAGCAATCGAAAGTTAAAAAATAAAAACTCATCATGCCACGGAAGAGCTCTGTAGAGTGATGAAAGTCGAAAAGAAATCAATTTGGTCACGTGTCATTAGGCCTGTTATTGGGGCGCGGTGGTAGGCTATATTGGGCATGTTTGTTGTCTTGCATCCGCCTCAAGCAGCCGTGTAGGGACTTTGAGCAAGTCCTTCACTCGCAATTGCTCAGCGCTTCGGCGTGAAACTCCAATGCAGTGTCCGCGCTTAGTCGGAAGCGCTTCCGAGTTAGTGAATTCAGAGTCTTCCTCCAGCCATCATTAACACCACTGGTTGTTTTGTTTATTTAAAAGCAGTTACTAACAAACTCAACCATAAGTAGCCTAGCTGACAACTGTCATTGTGCACCTACGGAGACTTGATTGTTGTAGGCTTAGACCTGTTATGGAATAACCGAATATGCATATAAGCAAATTACAACATTATTTACAGCTCGCTTTAGAGTTCAAAGAGCTTAAACGTGTGGCAAATACTGCAATTCAACTTCCAGTTCAACCTCAACAACAAGACCTCCGCGCGTTGTTGCGAAAATGTTCAATAGGAGACCACTTATTTAGATCAGTCAGATAGCAATGCCTGCAGCATTTAAGACGCGTGATATGAAATATTGAGAAGGGAATATGGCGCTGAGTTTTGTAATGCATTAATTCTCGTATGCATGATGCGTGTTACAGATCGTCCAGTCCTTTATGCAGCATTGGACCCGCAGACTTCGTCTGAAGAACGGCAAAGAGAGGCATACACTGCAATTCAGCTGCCGATTCAATCTCAACAAGGCCAACGCGGTCATAATAGGGCCACAAACCCCAACAGTGAATACGAGACAGTTGCTTAAGTATATGATGCAAAACTAAAGCACCCAGTGTTCAAGAAGTGGGATGTCGTTGTCATCATCATCATCATCATCATCATCATCATCATCATCATCATCATCATCATCATTATCATCATCATCATCATCATCATCATCATTATCTTGTCTAATGGGTCTGTCATCAACACTCCTTTGGCTCACAGGTGGTATCCTGTAGGTTGTCTATTTCCAGATCAGTGCATGAACAATATTATCTTGACCCACTATAATTGAAGTTACATAGTTAAGCGAATATTTGTAACAATATGAACTGAATAATTATTAAATTGATGTGACTTCTCCACTGTTGAATCACTAGTAGATTTAAGGATGCATTCATCTTCGCCTCATTAATGAGTGACTTTTAGAGACCGTATTTAACTCGCAAACTAGGAAGTTAATATGCGTTTATAGTGTCCCATAGGTTAATATTAAGCAATGGAAAAATAAAATCTAGGCAAGTATGGATTTCACATTTGTAAAGATTTGTGGTTTTAGCAAAACATAAGGTTTAGGATTTGATTCGACAATTTAGACACATGTCGCAGTTGCATGATCTGCACTTTGTGCACAATTGACAACAAGTCTAGTCCAGCGGTCCCCATCATCCTCATCATCATCGTCGTCTTCGTGGTCATTGTCGTCGTCATCGTCATCATCATCATCATCATCATTGTTATCATCATCATTATTATGATTGTTGACATTATTATTTTCGCAGTTAACAAAAAATGATACTTAAAATATAAAAAAATAAAATATTCACGGTTCCAGAGGTTTTTATTGGTTTTTAATTGATGTTTGAGTCCCTGAATGATCATATAATTATAGCTGTGCAAAGTAATAGAGTTATAATGATAATTATTATTCGATTTTCATTAGACCTACATTATTTATATTTATATTATCATTATCATTATTCGTGGAACTGCACCGTAATAATTATTTAAGAGTGACCAAGGACAAACGAATCGAAAATTATTCAAATCACTTTCTAGATCAAAGTATCATCACTGAAATTGAAACAGAGCTTGGTAATCCAATGGGTCTAAATCATAATTATGATATCGAAACTTAGGCCTATTTGCTTCTTGAAGCGTTCTTCAGTGTATAGCCTATACGATCTTAGACAAGCTGGAATAAAAGGGTAAGGCTAAAAAATGCAAGACACTAAAATATAACCGAAATTGGGCCGCTGCCAGAAAATATATTAGCCAGAAAACATATTCGTTGCTCTTCATGAAGACATTGAAGAGTGTGCTATTATGTATTCTGCATGCCACCACCATTCGGCGTTCCCCTTCTCACCCAGTCGGCGTTCCCACAGCTCACCCTTACGCTCCAAACCACTTAAACCACGGGTTATTATCTCTGTGTCGGCACCTAATCTATACTTGTCTCTTTCTCTTCCCTCAGGCAGGTTTTGAGAGAAGAGAAAGATGACGAAAGACTACCATAGAGGATGGCAGAGCGAAATGATGGTGGAAGTCCATTTTCATGGCGAGAAATGAGTGAAAATCTGAGCCAAAAATATGACAGATTAGATGTCGTCTAGGAGAACGGAGGAGGAGGAGCGTTGGCAGTTGACGCACGAAGGCCGGGAGTGCCTCTGAGTAGGTACCGTACCTTGAAGGGCGCTATATAAATTATGATTGATTGACTGATTGATTGATTGAAGACGGTCGGTCTTTGCGGCAAGCACTTTGAGGAATTCATTGGCGGAAAAGCAGGCGTCTCGGCTTACCGCGATGGTCGACCGAGATGTCCTGAGATGGAGGACAAAAGGTGCTTTGAGTTCTTGGCATATCGAGAGACCAGCTATTCCCGGGACCAGCCACCGGTCAAACACAGGTCCTAACGCTGTCAAGTAGGATCGTCGTGGTGGAGGTTTTAAGGTCGAACAATTGGTCGACCGTAAACGCACCAAGCGTCTCTTGAGTCTTGAGGCGATGAGAGGGGAGTTGCAGATGACAGCCCAGAAAGCCTGCGAATTGATGGATTTACCCTCACCCCACAACTTCAAAACGGAGTGGTTAGGTTGAAGAATAGCCCCGGGGCATTACTCGCGGAATTACAACGTCTTTAGAACATTGCTGCCAACTCTCAGTTAATGCAAAACCTGCGCATACATACTAGTTTGCGAGCATTATTATCATGCTTCAGAAATTGAAGCATGGTATTAGGCCTACATGCTCGCAAAACCAGTATGCATGCGCAAGTTTTCAAAATAATATTGATAGAAGCATTGTAGCATTGGGTAGCATTGCTTCTATCATCATTATTTTGATGTTTTTAATTGTAATAGCAATCAAATATTTAGGTTGGTCATTTTCAACGGACTCACATTCACTTTATGGTATTATTTGTGGTATTAGCCTATGTATCCTTTCAATTTGGGCTGACTGGTAATCCCATATCCATTTTTGCTTTTTGGGTGACTACATCGGACATTCTAGCCGGTGTCACGAAATAGATTATCCCTCTAATATATAATCGCATCTCCCAAATGAATAGAAATTGAAAAAGCCAAATCCGCGCGTGTTTTTAAAAAATTTCTCTCTCAATTGCTTTGTTTGAAACATTGACACTAACAGGTAGCCTACACGTTTGTTCCTACTAGCTAACTTCGTTTGGGTTGCCTTGCGAACACTTAGAACATCTAAGAACACTATAGAACACTTGCAGTCCTGCTAAAAGCAATTGGAGTCACTTAAAATTTTTATTATAGCATACAACCTATTTTGTCAACTATAATCTTTTTCAATAATTATACGCTGGGGTGGTATGGACGTATGGTTTACCCATCCGGATATTCCATTTCTGATATTAAGTCACTCCCACAGATAGCTTTAGGGGGTAGAATATTTTGCGACACCGGCAACCAGCCTTAATATTGGTATACAGGATGCGCTGTGATATTTAAAATGATAGGCCTAGTTATAAGCCATAGGCCTATAGGCTATGTTTAGCTTTAGGCCATCCTTCGGAGCAGACGAAACAAAAGGTCAGAGGACTATGTACATGTATAATATTATCATCTGAATATTTCTACTATAAACTCTTTATATCAGAAAAACTATGACCGATCACTTGGTTTTTTTACTTGCAATGTTCTCAAACCGTGACTTTGAATAACCTAAAAGTCTCTTTAGTTGTGTCAATGAGTATGTTTGAGGCGCAGGTGTAACCCCACGTATTGGCTTAGATGTTCAGGTTGGCTAAATAACAAATATCTTGCGGTACCCCGTCAAAAGAGCGCATGACAAAAGGGCGCCGACATAAGGGCGCTGACAAAAGGGCGCCCGACAAAAGGGCGCCAACATAAGAGCGACGCTCTTAAAAGAAATAGCATCGATGAAGAGTCAGCCAAGAAGTGATAATAATTATTATGAGCAAATAAGCAGCTCGACGACGACGCGACAAAGAACAATTACTACGTAAATATATTTCACATAATATTATGGTGATTGTTGATGCCCAACATGCTACGAGCACCTGGAAGAGGTGTCAAAATAAAAAAAATCAAGGGCAGAACGTGGTAACATGAGAGGCTGGAAAGTTTTTTTATCACGTGATAAAAAAAGCTTCATATAAAAGCAAAGGAAACAGGGCAGCTCCACTACATGTTTGGAATAGTTAAAATGGAGGAGATCGCATCGCAGAAGGGGAAGGCCATTGTACTTGTTGGTGGATAGGGCCTACAGATTTCGAGGTTGCTACTTTTTGTCAAACTCCTATTTTTAAATTTGCGTCAAATTCCTAGTTTTAGCAACTTTTCAAATTCTAATTAAATTGCTTGTTTATAGCTGTCAAATAATTTCTTACCTTCTACATCTCGTAAAACATAAAGTCAAATAGACCTAATGTATTATGTAGTGGTGGATCACCTATGTTATTCAAATCATTTATGTCATCCGCGATATCTTTGGCGATACTATTTCTTTTAAGAGCGCCGCTCTTCTGTCGGGCGCCCTTTTGTCGGCGCCCTTTTGTCGGCGCCCATTTGTCGGCGCCCTTTTGTCGTGCGCCCTTTTGACGCGTCACCATATCTTGCAGTATACGGGGGGGGGGGGAGGCAATTTCTCCGCTATCAATAGAGATTTTTCTATGGCAATTTCAATATTTACAGGGAAAGATTGTTCATCAATCCTAAAACAGCTTCACATAACCAAAGAGTTTTCATTTTTGCAATAGTTAGGTCTACAGCAATACATTCAATTCTATTTTTCAAGTTTCCGCGTAAATATTAACGTCACTTGTAGATTTCCATGTAAAAAATAAAAATTACTTTTCACTACAGACATAGATTTCCCGTTTCACCGTTAAATCTTTCGGTGATTGGCGTGTTCACTCCTAAGCCCTATGTCTATCGAGGGTCCAAGGCAGCAAGCGATATGCGAATCCCACGCAAATGGATTATTTGCAAAGTTCACTTCCGACCAAAACGGTAGGATATAGGCCTAGCCTGATTGTATAATTGTGGCAATACCATAGCCTAAGTCGGTCTAAGCTCATAAATGACTGTGAAAATAGCAATGTAAAATCAAAATAAATTAAGTTGATAAATAAAAAATGCAAATCAGGCTCTTAAAACTGACATTTACTATGAAAACAATAATTAGGCATTTCTGTCGCTTAATTGATTCAACAGGCGCAGGCCTAGAGCCCTAGACCAGTATCATGTGAAAAAGGATGTTAATAATTAACACAATGTCAGCATTTTTTCATTTATAGTTGTTATTTACCATATCACCATAGGAAAATAACGTGGATTCTGTCTGATAAACTTTTTCACATGCGAATCATGAGAGCTTTGATGGGTGCAAAGTCCGCATTGATTTAGTTCACACCGTAATCGACATCATTCTAAATATTCCAAGTAGCCAAGTTGGCAAGCCTTTCTTAAAGTAGCCTATCGTTGACCGTAATATGTATATTATGTTCTATTAGTTTAGGCCTTTTGTGTTTTTCTTTTGATTTCCATTTTTGTGTTTTCGGCCAAAATAGCGTGTCTCTTCAGTTAAAATAATTAGTTTAGAGAGCAATTTACATGAAAGGAGAAATTGTCAGTCAGGTTAGTAATTTATTTCAATATCGCTCAAGCCTCAAGCATCTACAGTAGGGTGGAGTGAAAATGGCAAAAAAATAATATTTTCTGAATTTCAATTAGCTAGATATGTCAAAAGGTGCCAATAGATCAATAGAACACTGTGTAAAAATTACAAGATTTCTGATTAATGTTTTGATCGCCCTTCGCAACTTTTTATTTTGCAATACTAAGCGACATCAGAACGATATAGGTAGATTAGTGTCCACTGTCCATACTCTACACATAGTCTACAGTCTACAGTCTACACTAGAGTCCACACTCCGAGTCCACAGTCCACACTCCACAGTCTAGGTAAGGTAGTCAACTAGTCAATAGTCAGCTTAATGCAATCAAATGCCTTGATTATTACAGTATCTTTGATTTCAAAATCACAAACAGTTA
Source organism: Lumbricus terrestris (assembly GCA_949752735.1). Taxonomy (NCBI): domain Eukaryota; kingdom Metazoa; phylum Annelida; class Clitellata; order Crassiclitellata; family Lumbricidae; genus Lumbricus; species Lumbricus terrestris. Next base: position 14,380,750 of record OX457051.1, on the reverse strand, counting down.
CACGGTGAAGTGAGAGAAGTCACGTTTTGACTCGAACGTCGGCAGTAGCTGTCGAGAAGCGACGCGTGCACGGATGAAGCCATCTCGCGATTTCTGTCCACAAACAGCTCTCGCCGCCTCGGTCACCAGCTTCACGTGTCTTTCCACAGCCTGCGTGTGACTGGGGAATTTTGGGAAGGTGACTGTTGGAGTCACCTCCGTCGTGATGAGATCCCTGAGCTCAGTGTCTGTCATTGCCTTGATAACGGGAGGCTCCGAGATAGGGCAGACTGCCCAGTCGATCATGTCGAAGTATTCCACGGCGTTGAAGTTGAGTTTTGCGGGAACCTTGAACCCCCGTATTTGTCCATTGGGATCTGTTTCAGCTCTGGCCTTCATCACTCGTCGCAGGCCCAGCTCACGTATGTGTGGTCGATGGTCCGTCATCATGGCTAAGAGGAGATTCTCCGGGTGAGCGAAGTATGCGTTACGATGAATGACGGGGTCGACGATCTTCTTGTGCTTAGGGCTGAGGTATCGTCACTTGACGAGCATCTGGTGAAGGTGCCTAGCTCCATCTTTGCATGACGACTGGGCTTTTATGGCGAACCCCGTTGGAGCATATGCGCGAATGATGAACGTCACCACCGTTTTCAGATTCTGTGACGGTTCCATGTTGCTGACATATAATCGGAGGATTCTATTGGCTGTCGTTAGCCATCGTGAGTGATTCAGGCAACCAGGGTTTCGCATTATCAGATCGACGCTACATTCACCTTGCTGCTACTATTACACATTTCCAATAGATAGCGCTGATCTGTGCTCAACTCCTTCGGGTCCACACTGGACAGTTGCTCAGTCAGTTGTACTGGTGCAAATGAAGAGACAGGCTGTTCGCTACACGTCACTAGCCGCTTTCCGATAGCTCCAGAGAATCCGCGCGGGCATGTAGTCACGCCGTCGAGTGCCTGAAATAGATGACGCAGGGGCAGCTCATTGGCATGGAGCAGACATACCAGCCACTGCAGAGGATGCTGGAAGGTTTCTTCCAGTCGCCGGATAACGCCCGCTATGTGTTCCGTGTTCACGTTTGTGCCGTCACACCCTACAACTTTAATGTTCTCTGTCTTCGCATTCCGCTCTTTCAAACTAGCAACTAATGACTCAGCTATGACTTTGCTGGAGCCTGATGGCGCAGTCGTGCAGCTGAAGTATGAAGAACCCGGCTCTGCGATGATGCTTATGTGTTCTTCTGTGAGGGTTTTTCTGTGGTACTTGTTGTCGTCGCCGAGAACTTGTGTCAAAGTTCGGTCCTTGCGGCCATCAAAGAATACTCCCTCCATTCCAGTGTGAGTGTGGTCGAACTGGTCAATGACTTTTAAGAGTAAGCGGTGTAGGAGTTGCATTGAAATAAAGTGAAAACGTCTTGATTTCACAGCCAGAAACCGCCATGAATGACCTATAGTTTTCATACGCCATCCGAAATATTTCTTGTAGCGCAATCGTTTTACTTTCTAAATAGTACTTTTATTATGCTATTGGATGGTTCTGTTAAACTGTGTCACATGTGTAAATCAAACCTACCTTTGGCATCGTCGAAATGCTTCATTTAAACGCCCACTTAAATGGTTACAATACCAATTATTTCAATTGGGCGAAGGGCGATCAAGCAGTTGTCAGAAAATAATATCATTTGGCAGGATTGTTACTATGGACATTTGGCACATTTTTAATAGTCTAGCTTATAAAAAGGAAAGAACTTATTTTTTCACTCCACCCTAATCTACAGGGTGGGCCAGCATAAATGTCCCGACTTTGCACGCGTATAACTTCGCCAATTTTTAACATTTATTTATACTTTATGCACCAAATTAAAGGTATTTCACTCTAGTATTATCTCTAAAAAGGTCGAACTGATACTAGTCTCGGTTTTAATTATATGCCCGGAACAGCGCTAGCTACCATATTTTGCTGTCATTTGTGACGCAACCTGGCGCCGTTGACAGACGATGATCGCGTTTCGATCTTAATTTTACGAACTGATAAGGGATTTAATTCGTTTGATTAACGAATATTCTAACAGAGGATGGAATAAACAATACCTTGTATTATCTGCTACGGAAAATTAATAAAACAGGACTTTCTACTTGCAAACCATGGGAATCGGAGCGCACGGCGCTCACATCCGCTAACATTGCTCGTGTGTCCGCGTACATTTGCAGTCAAGACAATGACCAGGGCAGGCCCTGCATGCAAATTCAGCGCAAAACAGGCCGTCTTAGAAGCACTGAATAGCGTATTGGAAAAGATTATAGACCTAAAGTTAAAGTAATTTGTCGACGAGAAGTCCCACGAACTCTCCAGCTCTTACGCAAAGAAACGACTGGCAGCGTGCAAGCGTCTGAAGTAGCGCATGGCAGTGCACGGCTGTTGGCAAAATTGAAAGGACGCGGTTTTGCGATTAGAATATATTCATGGTAGGGACCCTACAAACACTCAAAATGATTGTGTCTACGCGCGTTTTAGCAAAAAACGATAGAATTTTCCCGGGAAACGGCGTCATAATGCGTCAGTAATGACAAAAAACGGTAGCTAGCGCTGATCCAAGTATATAATTGAAACCTAAACTAGTATCAGTTCGACTTTTTTAGAGTTAATACTAGAGTGAAATACCTTTAATTTGATGCATCAAGTATAAATAAATGTTAAAAATTGGCGAAGTTATACGCCTGCAAAGTCGGGACATTTATGCTGGCCCACCCTGTATAATGATCAAACGGTTCCACGACAACTGGTTCACCGACAACTGGTTCCTGGACAATTCGTTCACCGACAGCTGGCTCACGACAATTATTACGCGACATTATTATTGGAGCTGGATTGATGAATATATTCTTGCTCAAACTGGAGCTGGATTGATGAAAATAGCATGGCGTAAATTGGAGCTAGATTGGTAAAAAAATGTTCTTGCTTGAACTGGAGCTGTATTGATGAAAATGCTCTGGCTTAGATTGGAACTGGATTGATAAAAAACGCTCGTGAAATGGAAGCTGGATAATGGTTTTTTATATCTAAAATAGAAGCTGGATTAATTAACAGAATGCTTGATAAATGGAAGCTGGATTGATGATTTGCATTCATGTATTTTAGCATGCATCCAGTTTCCATTTCTCAAGCGCTTTGTCATTAATCCGGCTTCCATTTCTCAAGCGTTATTTTTGTCAATCCAGCTTCTATTTCACCTACAAGGAACCTTCATCCAGCTTCCATTCATCATTTGCCGGTGAGCCAATAATAAATATTGTCGTGAAACAATTGTCGTGAACCAGCTGTCGGTGAACGAATTGTCCGGGAACCAGTTGTCGTTGAACCAGTTGTCGGTGAACCGGTTGTCGTGACACCTGATCAAACGTTGACCTACTAAGCTCTAATAGCAAAAACCAATTTAGTTAGCGGGTAGGCTACTTAGAAGCAAAATATAATATGGCCTTACCGGATAATCTGAGATTTTTTCCGTTTTACAGTCAAGTTACCAGAAAAAGATTTACTCTTTCGCAAACCACCTTAACACATTCAAATAAGACTGCCAGCCGTCCCGTATTCGCCGGGACAGTCCAGAAATCGGCCCTGTGTGTTCCGTGTCCGGAATGATCCCAAATTGTCCCGGAATTCGCTGTAGAGACCCACCTCTCAAAATTAAAAATTGTTATTTTTGCACGCTAGATTCAAGAGGATGCAGCATGAATTTTGCGTTTTGTGCTCAAATAGACATTAATGTTGTTGGCTGTAATCTGCATGACGTATCCATGCCGTAGACCTATAATATTGTATAATTATTAATTAAGCCTAAGCTACCAACTAACTTCACATGTGCTGGGGTCATAAGCCTAGGCCTACGTCTGGTTATACTCTGGTAGGCCTATGTAACTGTAACTTCAAACGCTCTATTCCTGAAGTTGTGATTCTAATCTTGAATTTAGGCTATTAATTTTGTCTTTAGACAATTTGATCTACAAAAACTATTAACCATTTATTTTAGTTGACTAAAATTCTATATTGGGATGACACAATAATTTTTTACATAATGCAGTAGACCTAATGGCATTTTTTATCTAGAAACTGCTGGCGTCCGGGTATGGCAAAATCAAAAGTTGTCAGCCTACATTCAAACCGCAAATATTGTCTGCCCGCATTGTTGCTAAGCGACGAATGCATTGTCAATCTCATCATAGTAAAAATTCTGGCCAGAGGAGCGGAGTCCATTAAAGCTCGGACCTCAAGGCGGCTGTGCAATCCGTCCTGCCATACGGACGAGCCTGCATTTTGGTTTATATACGGTGACCGGTGTCCAGGTCCAGGACCATAGGACCATGGCTAGGATTTCTTCAAAGTGGAAGTTCTAAATCTCATCGCATAAGATATAATACTGTGGCCCTGCTTTTTTCAATGAACTGATAGGGTGAGTTTCTTCACCACCGTTGCACGTTTGATTCGGCGCCACACCCTTTGATAATGTCCCAAGACAAGGACCGTGCTAACCGTGATTCAAATCTCTGAAAATAAGCCTTATGCCTACCTGCATGGGAAAGTGAATCGCGACCCGCGTATACTCTCAAATACAGAGGAGCAACGAGACAGTGTTTAATATTGTCCAACCCACAGGGGTGGGCAAGTCCCGGTTTCCAGAGGGGGAACAAACGATTGTCCGAAGAACGATCACCGAAGGGGGCTACGCTGCTTAGATGTTTGGGGAAAGAATTTGCCCTGTCCAACATAAATGTTTTCCATCTCCGTCTTGCAATGGCAGCGATTTAAGGGTGATCCGTCGAAATAGCACCGTCGAAACAGCCCCGTCAAAACAACCCCGTCATAATCGCCCAATGACAAAATAGCCCCGTCATAATCGCCCAGTGACAAAATAGCCCTGTCATAATCGCCCAAGGACAAAACAGCCCAGAAAAATCAGTTCCCGACGAAATAGCCCCGTCGAAATAGCCCGGTCAAAACAGCCCCGTCAAAACAGCCCCGTCAAAACAACCCCGTCATAATCGCCCAATGACAAAATAGCCCCGTCATAATCGCCCAATGACAAAATAGCCCCGTCATAATCGCCCAATGACAAAATAGCCCCGTCATAATCGCCCAGTGACAAAATAGCCCCGTCATAATCGCCCAATGACAAAATAGCCCCGTCATAATCGCCCAGTGACAAAATAGCCCTGTCATAATCGCCCAAGGACAAAACAACCCAGAAAAATCAGTTCCCGACGAAATAGCCCCGTCGAAATAGCCCGGTCAAAACAGCCCCGTCAAAACAGCCCCGTCAAAACAACCCCGTCATAATCGCCCAATGACAAAATAGCCCCGTCATAATCGCCCAATGACAAAATAGCCCCGTCATAATCGCCCAGTGACAAAATAGCCCCGTCATAATCGCCCAATGACAAAATAGCCCCGTCATAATCGCCCAGTGACAAAATAGCCCTGTCATAATCGCCCAAGGACAAAACAGCCCAGAAAAATCAGTTCCCGACGAAATAGCCCCGTCGAAATAGCCCCGTCAAAACAACCCCGTCATAATCGCCCAATGACAAAATAGCCCCGTCATAATCGCCCAGTGACAAAATAGCCCCGTCATAATCGCCCAAGGACAAAATAGCCCCGTCATAATCGCCCAATGACAAAACAGCCCAGAAAAATCAGTTCCCGACGAAAATTAATAGCCCCGTCGAAATAGCCCCGTCAAAAAAAAACCGTCATAATCGTCCAATGACAAAATAGCCCCGTCATAATCGCCCAGTGACAAAATAGCCCCGTCATAATCGCCCAATGACAAAATAGCCCCGTCATAATCGCCCAGTGACAAAATAGCCCCGTCATAATCGCCCAATGACAAAACAGCCCAGAAAAATCAGTTCCCGACGAAATAGCACCGTCGAAACAGCCCCGTCAAAACAACCCCGTCATAATCGCCCAATGACAAAATAACCCCGTCATAATGTGAAGAACTAGGGTCCTTCATTTATAGAGCGCCACGTACTTATAGTCAATTATAATCAACTGTGTGTAATTGTGTATGAATGAATGTATGAGCGTGCGAGATGTGTGGTAGAGAGGTAGACCTGATCGATTATCTAGACCACGCTGACAGTTGCAGAATTCAGGCCTGATAATCTAGTCCACGCTGACGGAGGGAAAACCTTGTCCTACTTCTTTCCGTGTCTTTGCCAGTGGATGGCGTGGCATACGGACAGGGACACAGGCACTCCATTTGGACGGTGGCAGACGGACAAAGAGAGCGAACAGGCAGAAATAGCCGTTTCTGCTGATGCGAATCTGGAAGTGTATAAAAGGGAGTGAAGACGAACAATCGAGGCCTTTTACGTTGTGCTCGTTGGAAGAGATGGTGTGAATTGCGGCCCGCCGTGCCCCTGGCGATCGATGGACCAGGGAGGCGTTAAAAATACGATGAGGAGCTGAGGATTTCGTGGATGAACGTTCCACGACGATGAGGATTTCGCGGATTTCGTGAGAGGAAGTTGCCGCGAAGTTAAAGAAGCAGTGACGACGTCGACCTTGGATCAAAACGGATCAGGATCGGAAGCGTTACTGGAAACAGAGGATTTAGAGGTCCAGTGAGGACGAGAATTTAGAGGATTGCCGTGAGGAGATATGCCACGAGGATTGTGATTTGTGTATTTAGAGATTAGAGGATTTCCGTGAGGCGACATTCCACGAGTGAAGTGAAGCAGATTATTCTGGGATCAAACGGATCGGAATCGTCTGCGATGGTGATGGAGCGAGTTACGTAAGACTGTGCTCTTCTTTACGACGAAGGCATCGGACGAGCTACGAGGATGAGGATTGCTCAGGCCTAACTGGAACTGTTGGAGGATCGAGTAAGCACGCGTCTATTCGGAGGATAGGACGAATGGCTGGACTCGACTAAGAGGACGAAAGGAACTGGATTGTGAAGGAACTGAAACCGAACGAGGCGAGGGTATGTTACGTGGGCTACAAAAGTCAATGTTTATATATTGGGAAAAACCCGTACATGAAATTCTCCCTTTTATAAGCGGTTGCCTTAGTTGAGCTGTATGAATGAATGAGTGAGTGTGTGTTTTATTCTTTGCTATTGTTCTAGCGCCGTATTATGATTTGTGTTATTATTGTGAAGTTGTGTTTAAGATACATAGCGGAAACGCTATTCAAATACTGTGTCTGGATAATTCTGTATTTAGTGACTGAGTTAGTTTAATGACGGGGATGACTTTAGACGACTGGAGAGACGGAAGAGACCAGTGTGAGACTGTACTAAACTAGGTGACTATATACGCATATATATATCTCGATACTATAATATAGAGACTATATACGGGCTGAGATGCGAGTGACGGTAGAGGAAGTTAGGGGAAGTTGGCAAGAAGGAGGACGAGGTTAAACGAACCCAAGTTGTGAAAGAAAACAATCGTAGGGCCAACGCCCTTCCGCGCCATGCTCGGCTGGACCTTGTCAAGAGAAGTGGAGAGAGGGCCTCGATGGTAAGAACCGAGGGGGTATCCCAAACAACCGGGGGTAGCGCCCCAGTTGGCCCTCTCGGGGACTACAACAACAATTCGACTGGGGCCAACCCCTTTTTCGGGTCGGGCGATGGAATGGCAGACTGGGGAGGGATAGAAGACAGAAGCATGGAGATCCCTCGCAGTGGTGCCAGGCCAGGCGCGCACGCGGAGGAGGGGTAGAATTGTACAATGGCGACGAGGTTGGTGATGTGAGAGTGAGAACAGAGCGTTACAATGATGAAGAGGCTGATGGGATAATCATGATTAAGGAAGATTAGTGATGATTAAGGAGGATTAAGGAAGATTAAGGATTGATGTAAATTAACCCATTAGTGCCCAGCGTCCGTTATAGCGGACGCTTAGAAAACACGTTGGCAAAACAAGAGGCAACTGTGTAATATGGTCATCACTATTTTTTTTAATTGGTGAGTCAATAGGCTATAGATTCCACTATTGTGATTGCCGGATTATGTGAATTGGAAATATTTTATTGCTTGTGCAAATGTGTCTACTTCAGCATATCGAAAATCCTCGCTACCACTGGTACTTATATTTTTCTTTGGCATTGAACTAGGAGGAATTTAAAGAAACTGTTATTGTTGTTTATAGTAGCCATATGGGTCAATATGCTGACAAAATATTATCCCAATTAACGCAATTTTTCCTATGGAAATTTCGATTGCAATGTTAGCGTCCGTTATAACGGACGTCGGGCACTAGCCCAGAGATGACGTTTCCTACAGCAAGTCCCTCAGCGTCGTTGTTCCATCAATTACCTCCGTCATTGCATTACTTGTAATATGAAGTAAACTTCAGTCTGCAATATATTCAGACTGGCGACTCACTATTTTGACATGAATATTGTAGACTTTGTACTCCTGACATGAGTTTGGGTACGACGGTGCATGTACTTGAGGAACCTGTACTTGAGGAACCTGGTCACAGGTCAATTTACCTTGAAACCCATAGCAGCCAGGTGCAAAGAACTAGTAGGCCTATCATGCCTCACTATAGGCTACTGATTATAATATTATGCTGGCGTGGCCGCTGTGTTGTAAGAAACTTCTACCCTCCCCCCCGCAAGGGGACCGGATTCAATCTCTGTTCTTCCTCTCCCAGACCGACCATCCCCTCTCGACGAAGGCTTTGGCTCATTTCCGATGTCTCCTCGGTTCAAGATGCGCCCACCCGGTATAGGATGTGGGTCGCGGTGGTGTAGTGGTGGCGTCGTTGCCTTGAAGCCAGAAGGTTCGAGGTTCGAATCCACCTCAAGTCGCCGCGTAGGTGCCTTGGGCAAGTCCTTCACCCGCAATTGCTAAGCACTTCGGCGTGAAACTCCGATGCAGTGTCCGCTCTGCAGTCGGGAGCGCATCTGAGTAGAGAGCTTGAGGGGACGCTATAGCAAGTGCGCACTACAAACAAAAGGGTATAAACCCCAGTAGGCCTAAAATAGTTTCCAGTGCATGAACATTTGGTATGGTGGACGAGGGTCGTGTGCATTGATAGTCACACAGCCAGAAGAAAGCCATGTATGTCTTTCAAACTTCCATGTTCCTGCTCTACAATCAAGGCGTGGTCGGTTTTGGTAAGTAAGATAGGCGCGATGCTTGTTACATGATATGAATCAGGCAACGGAAATTGTGATGTCCATTGTCCAATCAGTCTACCTGTTTGACATAGCTTGGTATCTCTTGCAAAGTTTACTAAGGCAGCAGAAGTTTGACTTCAGGAAACAGATGGCTGTAAGTGTACACAAGTTTCATGGCGTACCATCAAGTACTCAAGTGCTTGGCGTAGGTCAACGTGCTGCTGTAGTACTGTAAACCTAATATACAATGCGATGGTAACAATTATTGGAATGTACTAGAAAACACAAACTGCCATTGCAAGGCTTGAGAAATGTGATGGAAACCTTTATCCCGGGAGCCACAAGTACCATCACAATGCATGAAACGCTCGTAAATAAGCTGATGCCCTGTACCTGGCATTAGATAAATGGAGATAATTAGCTCATATAGTAAATAGATGTTGCAGATCATCAAAAACATTCACAAAGCATTGTATGAAAATAAGAAGGAGGCTTGATTCTGTAATGGTAACCTAAGCACTGGGCTAGTGCCCGACGTCCGTTAAAACGGACAGTATGGAAAGTACTCATACTGTATCAGGAATCAATAAATAAGTTTCCAGCCACGTTACTGCACCAAGTTGCTGAGATTATTGAAACTACAACTTCATCTGTTGGGTTTTACCACTTTGGGCACTAATGGGTTAAGGGTGAGATGATCTGTGGAGATTTGAGTAGTTTAAGAGTTGAGTAGTTTAAGAGTGGATGATTAGGCATGAGTAGGGATGATTAAGAACGATTAACGATGATTAACGATGATTAAGAATGATTAAGAACCGATAGATGATTTTTACGAAGGAACAGAACGAAGGAGGAAGGATATACGACTGTAATGAAAACAGACATGGAAATAATACGACTATCAGACTAGAAGACAGGAAATGATTAAGATTTGATTAACGTATGTGTTATGATTAGGATGATGATGTTGTTTTGATGGTGTTGAGCAAAACATTAACTACGGCAACTAAATCAAAATTTGGGGAATGATTATGGGGTTCCATTGAGCGATGTTGCGAATGTTTCCAATGCATTCACCAGAGGTCGACAGGAGTACAGGCTACCGACACAAACAACGTTACTCTTGTTATACGACGAGTAATGTAGAGATGACATCTGGGGCTTAATTTCCAACTGAAACGAGGACTGTGGATTCACTGTCGATTGCAACACAAACTACTGGGAGCGAAAGCAACAATAAGACTACTTTAGAAACTGTTCAGAAACTGTCGTCGAAAATACAAACGCCTGCACACGAGAAAAACAGTCGGATAAAACAGTCGTATATTATAATGGGAAAAACGGACTTAGCCATTTTCTGCGACGCTTCAACGGGCGTCAAAGACAACCCAGATGGACAGACGAATGCGACGGATGCGGGGGAAGCAGCCAGATGCTTCACTGTTCGACGGAGGAGGAGAGGAGAAGGAGAGACGTCGTCAACCGGAAGCCTGACGAACGGACGACGCTGCGAGGAAACGAGATCCTCGACAGCCATGGATTTCTGGGAAACCTTCGCGGATGGACGGATGGAGAAACGCGGAGAAACGTAAACGACGATCGAGGAGAACGAGGAAACCGTTCAGTGGATGGAAAGACGACAGAAGAGAGCTATGGACGTGCTCAACCGTGTTTATTCTGGTTAAATGTGTTATAAATTGCCGTGTATTTTGGACTTATTTTGTTTTGGTGTGTGTTAGTATGTATAACGTTGTGAAAGACATTGAGGAGATAGAGATTAGTTGTTGACGAATTATGGACACTTGTAACTTAGAGTAGGCTAAAGCATTGCCTATATGAATTGAACTGCATTACTTTGCGGATGTGAAGGATGTTAATCTGTTAGTTTGAAAGATTTGCTGAATGGAACTGCATTATTAGAATATCGAGTACTGTATTGATTGCATAACACTGCATAAAGATGGACTATTAGCATAGGCATTGAATAGCATTGAGGGTATATTTTGTGTGGACACACAGTTAATATAATTGTCCTTCATGCTTCAGGATTCGCCAGGTGGGAGCAGTGTGAAGAACTAGGGTCCTTCATTTATAGAGCGCCACGTACTTATAGTCAATTATAATCAACTGTGTGTAATTGTGTATGAATGAATGTATGAGCGTGCGAGATGTGTGGTAGAGAGGTAGACCTGATCGATTATCTAGACCACGCTGACAGTTGCAGAATTCAGTCCTGATAATCTAGTCCACGCTGACGGAGGGAAAACCTTGTCCTACTTCTTTCCGTGTCTTTGCCAGTGGATGGCGTGGCATACGGACAGGGACACAGGCACTCCATTTGGACGGTGGCAGACGGACAAAGAGAGCGAACAGGCAGAAATAGCCGTTTCTGCTGATGCGAATCTGGAAGTGTATAAAAGGGAGTGAAGACGAACAATCGAGGCCTTTTACGTTGTGCTCGTTGGAAGAGATGGTGTGAATTGCGGCCCGCCGTGCCCCTGGCGATCGATGGACCAGGGAGGCGTTAAAAATACGATGAGGAGCTGAGGATTTCGTGGATGAACGTTCCACGACGATGAGGATTTCGCGGATTTCGTGAGAGGAAGTTGCCGCGAAGTTAAAGAAGCAGTGACGACGTCGACCTTGGATCAAAACGGATCAGGATCGGAAGCGTTACTGGAAACAGAGGATTTAGAGGTCCAGTGAGGACGAGAATTTAGAGGATTGCCGTGAGGAGATATGCCACGAGGATTGTGATTTGTGTATTTAGAGATTAGAGGATTTCCGTGAGGCGACATTCCACGAGTGAAGTGAAGCAGATTATTCTGGGATCAAACGGATCGGAATCGTCTGCGATGGTGATGGAGCGAGTTACGTAAGACTGTGCTCTTCTTTACGACGAAGGCATCGGACGAGCTACGAGGATGAGGATTGCTCAGGCCTAACTGGAACTGTTGGAGGATCGAGTAAGCACGCGTCTATTCGGAGGATAGGACGAATGGCTGGACTCGACTAAGAGGACGAAAGGAACTGGATTGTGAAGGAACTGAAACCGAACGAGGCGAGGGTATGTTACGTGGGCTACAAAAGTCAATGTTTATATATTGGGAAAAACCCGTACATGAAATTCTCCCTTTTATAAGCGGTTGCCTTAGTTGAGCTGTATGAATGAATGAGTGAGTGTGTGTTTTATTCTTTGCTATTGTTCTAGCGCCGTATTATGATTTGTGTTATTATTGTGAAGTTGTGTTTAAGATACATAGCGGAAACGCTATTCAAATACTGTGTCTGGATAATTCTGTATTTAGTGACTGAGTTAGTTTAATGACGGGGATGACTTTAGACGACTGGAGAGACGGAAGAGACCAGTGTGAGACTGTACTAAACTAGGTGACTATATACGCATATATATATCTCGATACTATAATATAGAGACTATATACGGGCTGAGATGCGAGTGACGGTAGAGGAAGTTAGGGGAAGTTGGCAAGAAGGAGGACGAGGTTAAACGAACCCAAGTTGTGAAAGAAAACAATCGTAGGGCCAACGCCCTTCCGCGCCATGCTCGGCTGGACCTTGTCAAGAGAAGTGGAGAGAGGGCCTCGATGGTAAGAACCGAGGGGGTATCCCAAACAACCGGGGGTAGCGCCCCAGTTGGCCCTCTCGGGGACTACAACAACAATTCGACTGGGGCCAACCCCTTTTTCGGGTCGGGCGATGGAATGGCAGACTGGGGAGGGATAGAAGACAGAAGCATGGAGATCCCTCGCAGTGGTGCCAGGCCAGGCGCGCACGCGGAGGAGGGGTAGAATTGTACAATAATCGCCCAGTGACAAAATAGCCCCGTCATAATCGCCCAATGACAAAACAGCCCAGAAAAATCAGTTCCCGACGAAATAGCCCCGTCGAAAATAGCCCCGTCAAAACAGCCCGTGCAAACAGTTCCGCGAAAACAGTCCCGTCATGGACGCCACGGACAACTCAGTTCCAGAACTTCTATTTAATATATAAAATACCTTCATATCGCTTCCATTTCTTAAGCGTTTTATCATTCATCCAGCTTCTATTTAATGTATAGAATGCCTTCATCCCGTTTCCATTTCTTAAGCGTTTTTTCTTTCAACCAGCTTCTATTTAAACTTAAAACTATTATCATTTTATCAAATGTCTCTGGGAATATCGTTTCTGCTGTAGCTTTCCCATGGAGATATCTAGATTAAACACTGCGGCACTAGACAGTAAAAAAGAATATAATGCATTTACTACCACATGATGTAAAACCCATGAAATAAAATCATGAAAACACCAAAGAAATGAAAAATGCAAAACACAATAGAATGCATTCACTAACACATAATGAAAAAAACATGAAATTAGGCGGAAAATGTCAAGAAAGTCGTTTCCAACGACAAAAAAGGTCGTCAGAAATTCTCCACCGAAGAAACACCCCCCGAAATCAAATCCTGGCTACGGCCTTGGTATTTCCTATTGTGTATCCTTCACCAAACTAGGCTTCATTCACATATTTACATTCTACGGACCATAATCTCATTAAAACTTTGTTTAGATCTATCATTAAATTTTATATTTCCATAGAGTCTGTATTTATTTGTCTGAATCATGGACGGTCTTAACAACTTTTACATTGGAGGCGCTCAGTACAATGTCATGCGCTATAATGGCAGTCAACGCGGGTTATCTGTTGGGAAACATTATCAACATTTTCTCTTACTGCAATGATTGGGAGAGTGAGTGAGTCAGCCAGCCATTCGAATAGTCAATCTGTAAGTCAGTCAGTCAGTAGACATTTATGTAAGCAAATGATTCAGCGTTATTTGCACAAATAACAATTCACCATGTTATTTGTAAACAGGTCCATGAATTGAAGACTGGAACAGCGTTGCAAAGTCGTCTAGAATAACTAAGACCTGATAATTATTATGTCTTGGGAGCATGCACTCACATTCCGGCGTCTATTGCTGATTTGCTGGGCAGCGTCTTCAGTGGTTGATGGTAAAAGTTTAGACTGTATCACAGTTGTCAGATAAAGCTATATTATTCAACAACAAAATATAGTGACACGGCGTCTTTGAGCGACTATGATTTAGATGCAGGGGCCCAGTGGCGTAGCAAGGTTTTGGGGGGCCCTTGTGCAGGGCTTTCGTGGTGGACCCTTCAATGCGTGAACCCCAAGATTTCAAACAATAAGGCTGCGCAAAAGCACATGGCTTTTGCGATATACAATTTGCATAGGCCTAGCTCACATTCAAAATTAAATTTTAAAATTAACTTATTTCAATTTTTCTTATTTTCTCCAGTTTGGCTCCATAAAACATTTTCTATTTCTACAGGCTGCCAGAGTATACTGAACAAAATGTATCGGTAAACATTGTTTCCTCTCTTGTTGTATGAATTAACCATCCACATTTAAATTCTATCAAACAGTTGGGTTAGTTGACTAAAAAAGAAACAATTTTAATAAATTGGTTTAATGTGAAGCGACTCAAGCTTAGCTTGGGTTACTAAGGTAAGTCTATAAGAAGAATAAAAAATTTGGAAATGCTGAAATGTTCGCTTAGGCGAATGCCCTTGCGCAAAAATAATTGAGATGCCTTCGTTCCAGAATCATTTTGTAAAGTCACTGGCATACCACCATAGTTTCCGAAGTGTCTCTCTGCTCGGTGTCGATATCCAAAACCACCACCTCAGCATTGATTAAACTGAATTCAATTCTGTCACCAGGCTTGATGAAGTCATCGGGGTATTGTGCAGTCTGCACAGTCTCCTCAATCCATTCCTGCCCCACCGTTGTAGGCTAATGCAATTTTTCACAACTACGCAAAAATTAATTATCAATAAATTACACTAATGTAAAAATTTGAAATTTATCAACAGCCCATTGGAATTAAGTAATGGAGATCTACATAATATTATTCACCAGCGTTATATATGGAATCAAGTCTGCTTTAAGTCAGGCTGCATTTTGTCCATTTTGCATGCTGCCAGCTAGTACAGAATTTAGGTAGGTCAAGCTGTAGATAAACTTGGATAATTGACTCTGGTTATCACGCTTCGAGATTTTCTTCGAAAACCAGTTCAAAAGAGTTGTTACCCCATTCTTCTGATCCTCGGGATCCTCCACATTCCTAACGTGACACCTGCATTAACATCTGACCCTCTGGATACAGGACTCGGACCTCTTTCTTGACTGCCCTTTGAACAGCCTGACGACTCTATGCAACACTTCTGAATATGCTGGTGCCTTACAATTGACTTTCGAGTGGCACTTTAGAAGTTTAGAAATTACGATTAAAGTATAAAAGTAACTTGATGGAGCACTTGCCTCTTTAAAACTGATACCTGTTTTCGTTCATTTATTCATTCATTCATTATATAGCAGCGCCCCTTAAAAACCTACTTTTAACATTCTACTTTTGATTTTGATCAATTTCTTCCCTCTAAGAAAACTATTCATATTGAAAATGATAGCCTACACCAAATGAAACTGAGAAATATGCATTAAGAAAGCTCTTTGAAAAATACCCATGTTCTCACTTTCCTTGCAGCTTTGCAATTTTTAACCTCTTGCGACTAGGAAATATAACCGTGACCAACTTAAAAATTTGCCCCCTCCCCTGCAAAAATTTCTGCGGGCGCCCATGCTTGGGGGACAGAAAGAGAGTGCCGTACGAGAATTTAAAAAATATACAAATTGCATGTAAATAGGCTATGCAGTTATCTATTATAAATTTCACATTTTAGGCTACTACAAAGATAATAAATTTAAAACACACCTGTGTAGATCATGACACAACCATGTTTATACGTCAGCACAGGTACTTCCAGCCAAAGACTGCAAAGAGTAAAGATATTTGTAATAGGCTAATCATAGCACATCGCAAACCGGTTGTTTGGACATTCCGGCTCAAACCCAAAAAATTATTGAGTGTGTACATTGTACGGTACATGTAGGTTTGAACACATTCCGAATATCTTTAAAGTAAAAATTTGACTCTGACCCGGGGGCCCTTGACAGCCGGGGGCCCTTGTGCACTGCACAAGCTGCACAACCTATTGCAACGCCACTGCAGGGGCCATACTACGCCAAGTATCTCGACCAATCTCAGCCGCAGACTTGATCTGGGGATCAATGAGCTTAGAATAGGACGTTGGCAAACAAATATTTTCCTCCATAACCCGCATATATCCTCATTGTCGCCGTCATCGTCATCATCGTTGTCATCATCATCATCATCATATCATCATCCTCATCACCAGGAGCAGCTGCAGCAGCATCACGAATGCAGCATTCAAGAAACTTGTCTCGACCATATTCGTCACGAAATAACTATACCAACATTAGCATTGTTGCCTTTCCATGCCTCGTTTTTGCGTTTCGCCTTTCTCAGTCAGTGAAAATCAGTCTTTCTGCTATTAAAAATGTCACTGTTGAACCTATTGAACAATTGTAGCTCTGATGCTATGAAGACTTACTTTCGAAACCAGATGTTTGCAAACATAATTTTATAGGACTTGCTCAAAGACACACAACGTCCAGAACTCGCTTAAAGGCCTGTCGAAAACTATTCAATTAATATCATAATTTTCGGTTTCAGTTTGCTGAAGTGTTTTCACCTATTCAAAGTTTGCCATTTATATCTATGTATTGCGGTACGTTTTAGCAATCCGTACATGCGAAGTTCATCCGAAAGATGTGGTTGTTGCCACTGGTGATCGACTGTCTCTCAACTGTTCATCCAGCGCCGGTTTCTCCGTCGTATCCTGGCAATTGGGAGCAGATGTCTTGACTAAGATCGTCGTATACACAGCTTCTGTCTATAGACCTGATGGAACAGAAAGAACGCCAAAATTCGTTGCTACAGACAGAGGCTACACTGTTGATGACACAAAGAAGTCTGAAGCCAACCTTGAAATAAACCAAACCTCTCTTGCACATGCTGGATCATACTACTGCACGTGTTCCGATGACAAAATGACTGCTGCGTTAGGCGCAGTTGTTGTAATAGGTATGTTGGAACGATTGTTGAAATGATGATGATGATGATGATGATGATGATGATGATGATGATGATGATGATGATGATGATGATGATGATGATGATGATGATGATGATGATGATGATGATGATGATGATGATGATGATGATGATGATGATGATGATGATGATGATGATGATGATGATGATGATGATGATGATGATGATGATGATGATGATGATGATGATGATGATAGTGATGATGAAGATGAAGGCGATGAAGATGATGAAGATGAAGATACTGAGGATGATGAAGATGATGAAGATGATAAAGATGATGAAGATGAAATTGAAGATGAAGATGAAGATGATGATGATGATGATAATGATGATGATGATGGTGATGGCGATGGTGATGTTGATGGTGATAGTATGGTGATGGTGATGGTGATGGCGATGGCGATGACGATGACGATGACGATGATGATGAAGTAGAAGAAAAAGAAGAAGCGAAAGACGAAGAGGAGGAACAGGAAGACGAAAAATAGTCAGATGAAGAGGAGGAAGAAGAAGAAGAAGAGGAGGAGGAGGAGGAGGAAGAAGAAGAAGAAGAAGAAGAGTCTCCTAGGCTTGTTTCCACCGACAATAGCGATACCATAATGGACTTTGCAATAATTTGTTTTTTGAGGAACTGACAAACCGCTTAGGTTAATTGCTGCGAACAAGTTTTAGAAGCAAAAGTTGCGAACAGTTTTATTTATTATTATTGCATGATCGGTCACCATTATGTGGATGGAGTTATTATTGTTAGTAATGCGGATCTATTCACTGCTGCAATACCTCTTAGTCCAAATGCTTGTCATTGTGCGCACTTGGCAGCTCTGCACAAACAGTTTGTGAAGTATGTTGCTTCTATTAGCGTTATGAGACTCGTGGTGGATTCGAACCTCAACCCTCCGGCTAGGCCTACACCACCGCGACCCACGCGATGTGCGATATTGCCAGGCCAAAATTGAACAATAATGCCTCTTAATTAAATGCTTTGCAGGAACCGAAATAATTATATGATTTAGACATGCAAAATACATCTGTTTACCACATGATCTTATGCTGAATGCTGTTTACCACATGATCTTATGCTGAATTCCCTGTTAACTGGAACAGTCTTCCCAAAGAAATCCGC
This sequence comes from Lumbricus terrestris, assembly GCA_949752735.1. NCBI lineage: Eukaryota > Metazoa > Annelida > Clitellata > Crassiclitellata > Lumbricidae > Lumbricus > Lumbricus terrestris. The sequence continues at coordinate 14,362,441 of OX457051.1, read as the reverse complement.
ACGGTTACATCCCTTAGCCACTTTAAAACCCTTGCACGAGCACACACACTAATTTATATTACTTAAACTCAGCTTTATGTTTGTTAGTTCAGTTATAGTTAAGAATTTAATATACGCAACTTTTTCTGTATAAAAGTTATATAGTCACAATAACGTCTATTCCCCTCACTTAATCACACCCACCATCCTGTTCAGCTTCTTCCTGGTATATAGGCCCCTACTAAGCGGGACTTGTCCCTTCTGGAGTGCCTATTGCTCCCTAATCTATCTCCTAAGTTCTTTGCCAAACGCATTAATATTTTAATTTAACTTGTGTTAGACCGGTACCATGTTCTGTATAATTATGTTTATTGTGGGATCAATAAATAATTTTGAATTTTGAAAATGTAAAGGCCTCAAAAATCAGTTGTAACTATAGCCTACATATTATTTAATTTAGAACTCGAATTTTCAACAAACAATGTCGGCGTCTGCAGTGGGCAACCAGTCACCATCAACTGTAATATCTCGTCCAGTGAAGACATTTCTTATGTGCTGGCGATGAAAGACGCGTTTGGAAAGACAGTTGCTGGAAAAAACGGTTCTTCTTCGTGCAAAGACGTGCTAGCGTCCTCTTGTCAGCTGACCTATGCTATCACTTCAAACGAGTCTCATAACGAGACCTTTACTTGTACTGTGAACGCCATGACCAAGAAAAACATACAATTTATAAAGGTGCTTACGACTTCAGTCCATTGTAAGTTTCCATAAACTTATACATTATCTGAGAGTGCGCTATTGCACTTGATTGGCAAGAAATAACCAGAAATTGGTTGAAATTATATACGTTACAAGACAGCTTATCAGTTGATTGAGCAGTCTGTAAAACTTTGAGCAGGTATGCGATAATGCGACATAATTAGGCCCTATGCTGTCCGATATATCTGACTCATTCCTCGATGAGTCCTACTTCGTAAAGATTCCTCTACCAACTGTTTGCTGGGACAATGTTGACATTGATGATGATGACGAAGATGATGATGATGACGATGATGACGACGACGATGATGATATTGTTTGTTTTTGCTGCAGTAGTAATACTACTATTACTACTACTACTACTACTACTACTACTACTACTACTACTACTACTACTACTACTACTACTACTACTACTACTACTACTACTACTACTACTACTACTACTACTACTACTAATAATAATAATAATAATAATAATATAAATAATAATAATAATAATAATAATAATAATAATAATAATAATAATAATAATAATAATAATAATAATAATAATAATAATAACACCGGGGACGAGAGTCACGAGCTCCAGTAGCGGTGATAATTCTTTTTGGTTGCTCCTGATAGCGCTACTTGTGAGATTCTTCGGCATTCTGGCGTTTTAGAATTATAAGAACAATGTTGTTGCTGCTGATTCAGATGACTGTTCGAGAGACAACGATTTGCAAAATGGCTCCGAAGGTATTTACAACCATCAAACAACACTTTTTTATATTTAGTTTTTGAAAGTGGTCGAATCCGATTTACCTAAAAAATGCCATTTTAGGTTAATGGAACATTTTACAAACAAAGTCAAGGTCTTAAAATGGGCGGATCGTCATTTTTACAAGCTCGTTTTATTGTAGAAGTTTAATTAATTTTGTTGTTAATACAAGCTCGAATGCCAAGTCCCACCCTGACAAATGCATATTGACAAAATATAAAACGTATTGATTTATTGTATTTCTGTTTCGTTTAGGTAATAATGGATACCAGGTCCCTGTACTTCCAATTGCGATAACAGTAGCCTGTATCATCATCCTCATGTTAACAGCAGCAGCCATCGCTCTCTACAGAAAACTGAAGGAGAAAAGTTAGTAATAATGATGATGATGGTGGTGGTGGTGGTGGTGGTGGTGGTGGTGGTGGTGGTGGTGGTGGTGGTGGTGGTGGTGGTGGCGGTGGAGGTGGCGGTGGCGGCGACGACGACGACGATGATGATGATGATAATGATGATGATGATGATGATGATGATGATGATGATGATGATGATGATGATGATGATGATGATGATGATGATAATGATAAAAATTAAAAATAAAATAATAATAATAATAATATGGTGAAATAAAAAAAATATATGCATAAATAAAGAAAATAATATGCATTAGAAAACTCCGAGTGATGGAAAAGCACTGAAAAGTCATTCAGGACGCATGTCGGTTCCTGAATGTTTACACATTGTATTCCATGTAACGCGCACGTCAAAGCCAGAAACATAAGTTTCAAGTTTATTTTTTTAACCCAAAAAACATTTTCAATTAAAGCAGTACATCGAAAATAATTGTAATAACAGAACAAATAACACAGCAAATTTATAAGAAAGCATAGGAACATAACGGATGACTTAGCCTAAACTGTCTCCTTGGAGATGAAGTTTCCGTTTTGTAAAATAGTATTCACGTTGTCCCAGACAGAAACACCAATTTTCATTAAATAATCATTAATAATTTGTGCTCTTTCTTGCTTAATTTGACCCCAATAGTACTTAACCCTTTCCCGATGTGCATGAGATAAAATCACCAAAAATCATAGAAAAATTAGCAGATTAAGATGTTCTACTTGAAAAAGTTTTATGTAGAAGGAAAGTAGTAGAAAGTAGCGTGGGAAGTATACTTCCCAGTGCCCGGGAAGTGAACTGTACTGTAACAATAATTATATTGTTCTGAAACATAAAATTTTACATTGCAGTCACTGTATAACAGCAATATCTACACAAAACATAGCCTGTTTGTATGTACATACATTGTGTATATACATTATGTACATATGCATGTATCATTGTATGTACGTATGTATTTTTTAGGCATGTACCTGTATTCATGCATGTAAACATTCATACAAGCTAGCAAGAATGTGCAAATGCATGTATGTATAGAGGGATATGTAAATGCATGTGTGCATGGCTGTATGTATGTTTGTATGTATATGTACATGTACATTTACACGCATATCTGTACGTTTTTTTGTATGATTGTATGGATGTTTCCATGTATGCGTATTTGTACTCGCATTGGAATAGCCATATCCATACATATAATATATGCATATGTAGGCCTATACATGTATGCCTATGCATATTCGTTTGTCCATGTACATGTAAGTGTGTATGTATGTTTTATTGTATAGATGTAGCCATGTTTATACGCATGTATGTTTGGTTTCATGTATACATCTGTCTATATATGCATGTATGTGAATTAGGGTGTCCCAACAAATATTTTTCTAGAAACTTGAAATGCAGTCCCCCTAAAAAGTTTCCATATGGTCCCATAATAACACCTGTAAAGTTTTATGACACTAAAAAAATATTTAGGGGTGGCTCAAGCCGCCCAAATTTAACCCATATTGGCATAATTTGCGCCTGATGTGTCCAACTTCTAAATGCCTTTATATCCCAATCGTTGATCCTATTATAACAAATTTACTACCCTTGGAAAGCTCGTGAATGGTAGAATTAACAGGTATTTAACTTTATTGGATACAATGGATATTTTGGGCATAGTCTTATGCTCAAAAAATGCAAAATCGAGAAAAATTTGAGATTTTTGAACTTTGGACACAATATCAGTGCACACACAACTAATCATTGGGAGTAGTCATTACAAACTCTTGATAATGTAACAAGTCGTGGTTTTAGCTCCTCCATACCTTCATCTGCTTCATAGTAAGAAATTCTGAGGGGGCTGTGAGGTTCAACCCCTATTTGTCCTAGGACCACACAGTAAAGTTTTAATTGCACACCCCATGCAGCTACACAACAAATCAACGTCTGGACCGTTATTTTTTTACTATTCTCATACTGATCTGCTGATTCTACATCACTGCACTCAAATTGTTCTTCAGTTCTACGTTCTACATTTACACATGTCAACAAGATTGTCACAATTGTGGTTAGAAAACATGTGCCTGTGTTTTTCGACAACCTGTACGAGAAATTGTCTCCGATCTACGTTCTTCGTTATCGTTGAGCTGAAATTCTGTATCAAAGCTGCGTCATGTTTGTTCAGCACAGTCATTTACACAGACCAACGTTATGAAAAATCACACGTGGTCTTATACGATTGGCTATCTCGCCACTCTTTCACCGAAAGATCGAGAAAACTATATTTGAACGCAGCATGGTTTGGGAAAAACTTTTAGGAAGAGATAACCCCGTTATTCCACATTAATGAGAACTCACTGAAAGAACAGAGAGAATTGCTATCTCTTATATCTTAGGTGCTGGTATACCAAGAATGATGTTGCATCATTTTCAGACTTGTCATCTAGAGCAGCATTGCCAGAATTATAAAGCTATGGATTAATTCAAAGAGAGCAGTGACTCTACATGAGAACACCGCCTGACTGTAGATGTCAATCACAAATCTGAGACTTGTTTGGGTTGGCTGCCCTGTAATTCACGGTCGTCAACTGTATATGTGATTCGTTTCCATCATAAAGCAATTAGATCTATATTGCCTTACCCATCCAACTTGCTCTGTGATGGCAACAGGCTTGCGAAATGCTACCGAATTGTTCAATCCAACCATGAATACCAAGAGTTTTGAAAATTCTTGATAGTCATATTTCGAGTATGGCCACGCTAAAGCTGTTCAGTAATGAATTCTTATGATTTGTTAGATGCAGACTGCAGTAGCATTGGTCGAGGGTTTGGTTGATGGTGAACCAGATTGGAGCATTCATCTTTAAATGGCTTGCAGAGCTTAATTACAGACCATTGATGGACAAATTTTTACCAAGGACACAAAGAATGCACCAGGCAACTGGACTTAAAAGATTTCTGTGATGTTAACAAGATGTTACGACTGATGGCTGATGTAGAAGGGTGCAAGGCATTGCAAACTCTATTTAATATGCAGTTATTGAAAGCCGTTGTCTCAAAGCATTTGCCAATAATTAGGCCTAATGCATCACACTTTCACGACTTCAAAAGGTTCAAACTGCAACCGTTGATTCCTGTCCTGGTCCAGAGGTCAACTTTAGCACACCAACATGTTTGTAGGCTACTTCCACCAACTAGAGAAAAATCAGACTGACAATCTGTTAACCTTATTCATTTCTACTCCACTGATGATTGCCATGTGGAGGTAGCGACCTGCAATCCTAGTGCACGACATTTACATCATTCGTTTGCTCGAGAGCTTAACTGTCGTCCTTATGCTTGAAAAACCTCATTCGCAAATACAATAAGGTTGCATATTTGTAGATTTTAGTATTTCAGAGCAATATAAGGTTATTAAGCAATACATAAGCACGCTAGTGGGATCAAAGTGTGGACCTCCGAAAATTTCAAACTCATAGGCCTATATGTCGCACGTATAATTTGTGACAACTTACACATATTATATGTGAGCTTTGAGCGGCCTCTAAATATTTTCAAAATGTCCAGAAATTTGGCAGGTACTATCATAGGACCATAAGGAAACTTTTTGGAGGGACTGCATTTCAAGTTTCAAGAAAAATATTTTTCCTGTGCAATCGTGGGACACCCTAATGTGAATATGCTTTTATGTATACAGGAATGTATGTATGTATGCATTGTATGCATGTATGTATGATATATTATGCACATATACATTTATGTGTCTATGTATGAGTATGCAGACTATGCACATATAATACATGTATATAGGTATAATTGCATGTATGAATGTATGTATTCATATACATACATACATACATGTATGTTTCCATTCGTATGTATATACACAGATCTTTCTGAATCCATGTGCATGCATGTATGTATGTTTGTATGTATTATATACTATGTATGTATACATTGTATGTGTCTATGTATGAGTATGCACATTATAATAAATGCATATAGGTATAACTGTATGTATAAATGTATGTGTGTTTCCATGTGTATAAATATGTGTATCTTTCTGTATACATGTGTATGCATGTATGTAGGCCTATGTATGTGCGTATTATATATTATGTATGTATATATTGTATGTCTGTGTATGGGTATGCACATATAATACATGTATATCGGTATGACTGTATGTATGAATGAATGTGTGTTTCCGTGTGTATATATATATATATGTGTGTGTGTCTGTATCTTTCTGTATGCATGTGTATGCAACTATGCATGTATGCATATATTATACATGTATTGTATGTGTCTATGTATGAGTACGGACATACATGCATAAATGTATGCATGGAAGCACATATGAGTAACTATGTATTCATTTATGTGTGTTTCCATGTGAATATATGTGTGTATGTCTTTCTGTATGTACGTGTGTATGTATTATATATCTATGTATGAATTGTATATGTATGTGTGTATGTATATATGTACATTTATGTACATACAACGTCGTAAAGGTATGTATGCCAATACGTGTTGACCACAAATACAATATGCAAGCTGTTTCCCATTGAACTATACATACAAATCAGGGTGGGAAGTATACTTCCCGTGGCCCGGGAAAGGGTTAACTGATATAAGTAGGCCTAGATGTAACGCTTATCGTTTACAGAGAGAACAAAAGCAACTCCTTATGCAACAGTGAACATAAAGAACTCGTCAGAAGAACAGCAACGACAAATCTACACTTCAATTCAACTTCCGATGCAAGTTCAAGAAAGCATGGGCGGTCATAACGAGACCACTGACGTCGGCAGTGAATTATACGAAACACTGGATTAATTTAACTATGCAGTGCATAATCAAAACACCACGCGTGATACCTGAACGTTATCCGCTGCATATGCGTGTGGCCGCATTAAAAACTGTTCTGTAGACATATGCAAAGTGTTTAAGACACATAAATTTTATTTATAATAGCCTTTTGTGCTGCACGTGAGGCACTAAAATCGCGAGGCATTAAATGTCTGGATAATGTAATGGCATCTTATAATGATGCTAAGTCACACAGTTTCGCAATTTCTGTATTTTAATAAATAAAAGAAATCAACAGCGAAATAATTATGTCAATCCTTTATCATGTAAAATTGTGAATTGTCCATAGACGGGTAATTTAACCTCATTGGTTAAACCACCATCGCACACAATTAGAGAGCTAGTTCATTTAGTTCTGTGGCCAATATTTAGCCGACCGCAACAAGACATGACATAATTTTATATGATGCTGATTGCTTCTTGAATTCACTTAAACCGAGTCACGGTGAAAAGTGCCAACTATCGTCCTCCAACTCACGAAATCTTGTATTCTTTACCGCAGGCATTCTTCATGCATGATTGCTCACTCGAACTCATTATTTTGTTGATTGTTCGATAACTTAACGTTTTCATAGCTAAAGTGTTCAGCCGACATAGACTAGTAGGTCTACCATCGCCTACCATCGTTGAACAAATTAATTTAGGAACAGAGCTAAACGCAGCAATGCCGTCCGAACTAATCTTAATAAGAAACAACATCAGAACATCGCAATCTGGTAAGCTCGATGAATTGCTCGACGTTTTACAAGCATTCCGCAGATCGATAGGTCTAAGTAGAACAAACCTTCCTTTATTTCCCTGTGCAATTAACGGACCTTTTAATCAAAATAACTTTCTCTCGATCAAAAGGCGGGTAACTTGCTGGGCTGTTTTTTTTTGGGGTTAACTAAGTTGAAAGTTACTTCATCTACGACTTGTAAGTTATTATTTCAGTTAGCTTAAACCATAGTTGAAACTGAAACACTAAAAAAACTGTAACTTAAAACTGAATTGAAAGTACAAAACCTGAACTGATAGCCTACTAAACTGCAAAGATGAAAACAGAGTAATTTTTCTGTGTCGCACATAAACCGAGCAGTTGTTATTACTGCATCGAGTGCTTCAAGAGCTAAAACGATCTATAATTATCCCAATGCTTATTCAACCTTGAAAGGTGCCTTGGTACCTAACAGTGGCCTAATCTTTACTTCCTTGCGCTCAGCTATAATCACTCAACGAGTCAACAAGCATAGCTTGTATCATTAACTGGCAAATCCAGTGGTCACAGCTGCATAGATTGGGAAGATGAAAGACTCGATTCGACGAAGCTTTCCGTATCGACAATCATTCAATTTATGTCTAATAGGTAGGCTACGTTGCGTTTACTGCAGTCGAAATGAAGACTCAGCGACTATTCATCTGGTCACCTGGTGCCGTCAGCTCTTGGAGCTTTGGCGACTGTCATGATATATCCTCTCCAGTGTCTCCTCTCTCTTGTCGCCTTTCTTAGCTCCTCCAAGCTCATTCCAGACTTTTCCTGTACCTCATCCATCCATCTCTTTCTTGGTCTTCCGCGTCTCTTCCTTCCCTCACCGCATACCGTCATCAGCTCCTTTTCCAAACCGTTAGATCTCATCACATGGCCGAAGTAGCTCAATTTCCTCCTAGTTGCTGTTTGCTGCAGTGTATCCTCCCTCTCTATTCCGACTATTAAGGTAGATAAAAGATATATGATTTTTTTTCAAGAACACCGTATACGAAGTTATCTTTGTGATTTCGGAGAAGCCGACTTGTTGTAGGCTACGTTTGCCGAACACAACCGTTTGAATAGAATTTTCATTAATCACGGTGTTTGTACGAGAGCCATCCTATGAAAAAGATCGAACGGTGAATAGGCCTACACGTTCGACAACAGACAAGAATATTCGCAAGATGGAGCTCGCGAACTTGTCTGTATTGCACATATAAGTGCAGCAATAAATGCCTGATTACAATGATTAGGCTAGAGCAATATTCGGTTGCGCCATTGATGGGTCAAAATTCCTACCATTGGGGTTCTTGCCCCATGCCCCATACATGGGGCAAGAAGTCCTTGCACACAAGTTTAATGTTTAAAAATTGAGTTTTTCTGAATTTGGACTAACTCTTAAGTAAATCTACATTTCTACTGAATAGTGCATAAAGCAGCTGTTCGTCGCCAACTTTGGTTGACGTCAGATTGCGCTACTTTACAGTTTGTTTGTATGTATGTGCATTTGTTATAGCGCCCCTTCAAGCTCTCTCTACTCAGAGGCGCTCCCGAATGCAAAGCGGACACTGCATCGGAGTTTCACGCCGAAGCGCTGAGCAATTGTGAGTGAAGAACTTGCCCAAGGTCCTTACGCGGCGAGGTGGATTCGAACCTCGAACCTTCCGGCTTCAAGGCAACGACGCCACCACTACACCACCGCGCATCACAGTGGGTGATGTCAAACGTTAAAGGGGCGTTCTGCCCCACCCTACACTACGTAATTTCAATTACTCAATTACATTGCTGCCCATCTCTGTCTGTAAGATTTACTGATCGCAAGAGCTTCATGAAATTCTGTTCTTCGCAATCACGAGATTTCTATAGCACCTATAAAAAACGAAGTTACTGGAACCAGCTAATTCATACGTCCTAGCCAATTGCAATAATCATAATTATATTTGTCAAATTAGGCTCGCTGGAACCCGCATTTGCATATTTGCTTTTGAGTGATGACATCAGGCCAACGACCGGGGTCAGTCCTATTTATAGAAAACAGGATGCGCTACTAGATCTTATAATTATGACATAGTTTAAAAAGTGTAGACCTATGCTAAACTTTTGGCAGACACCAGGAACAAGCAAAGAGGAGAGTGTGCTATGTTGACTATAATCTGCAAATTATAAGTGTCGACTATTTCACATCAGCGAACTATGACTGTGCAGAGGTTTGTTCCTTATATATTTTTAAAATAAGTTTTTTGTGCAGTTGAATGGCTATGAATAGGTGAGAAGTATAAAAAAAGTCGGCGTGTGCCTATTTTATTTAGTCTATTGAATTCAACATTCATTCAATCATTCATTCAGAGCATTTATATGGCGCCTCTTCAATAAACTACTCAGAGGCGCTCCCAGCCCAGCCACGACAAAAGAAAAGACTTGAGGGACTTTAGAACCCCGCCAGATGAGCCACAAGTAGAGAGCGAAGCGAAAGCGGGAGGTCATTCCAGACTTTAGGTCCCACAAACAAAAAAGTCCGGCGCTGCTTAATAGCTAAGCGATCCCTCGGGATCAGGAGCTCACCCCTGGCTGTAGAGCGAAGCGCCCGACGCGCTGCAACGTCGGACACTGGGCGGCAAAGATCACACAAGTAAGATGGAGCACAGCCAAGAACGCAGCAAGAGACCACAAAGCTGTCAGTAGGCTATTATTATGTGTTATTGGCAAAACATCATTTCTATAGCTAGGGTGACATCATGTGGTCTGGGTTGAGTACAATATGGAATGACTTTATGGGAAGGACGAGGTCGTAAAGGATGTGGCGAGAGCTTAAGAGGACTCAGCGGAAAAGAACATAATTATAGTCGACCCCAGAACAGAGTTCGTCAAAACATGGAAAATCGGTATTATAGGGAGGAAACCAGAGCGTGTCAATTTTCTCAGAAGACGGTTAACCTGAGGCGTTTACACTCAATGATAATTTTTTATTAGCAAATCCATACCAAACAGGGTGATCTGCAGGGCTTTTTTAACGCGCAGTTGTACACAAAATGTGCAGTTCTAAATGTATTTCTGCAGTTGTATAGAAGCACTCCTGTACAGCTAAAACTAGCAAAAGAGGTCATTATTGTCCTCCGATTGGAAGTAATTTACCATGAAGGATGGAAAGGAAAGAAAGGGTTGTGCAGTTCTAAAAATTCCTTTAAAACAGCCCTGGTGATCTGTTCTGTGATAGTTTAACGTAGCAGGCATGGCATTTTAATTTAATTTAATTTAATTTCCTAGCAAAATGTTCTCATTGCACCACTGTGTAAGCCATGGATGTTGCTTTATTATATTATGTGATCATAATTTTCTTGTACTCTGTATGTTGATGATGGGATCAATAAACTTGACCTGCCTTGGCGGCTATCTATCTACATGTATGCCATAAAAACTAAGGAGATTTGAGACCGTTATTTAAAACTTACACATTTGCATTTTGCACAAGACTACATGTAAATCTAACGCGCATCAAAACCACCGCCAATCTTGTAAGCCTATAGATCTATTTCACATTACGTTAGAAAGGATTCGTCTGTGTTTAACTAAAGTGCATGTGTAGCCACCAAGTGAATTCGTGGAGACACGAAAGGACCTACGTATAGCCTACCCTATGCATATAACACGCTACCCCTATTTGTATGTATAGCCTAATGCACAATAATGCAGTCAAAAATATATTGAACAACTCCGCCACTGGTTGCACTCTGCCAGTGCCAGTCCCAAACCTGGATAAAGGAGGAGGGCGTCGCTAATGGTCTTTGTTACCACACAGTGACGTTAAACTACTAGGCCTACTAGATAGCCTTATTACGACAGTGATGCTATGCTGTAGGCTACTTTAGATTCCACTGAGACCGTCAGAATGATCATTTGCTGGCTTGGGTTCCTGTTCTGTTGGTTGACGTCTTCGCTTTTTGCTGAAGGTACGACAATGTTAATAAATATTAGGGTCCATTATGCCACATATTTTGTCGTGTAGTGCTGGTGAATTATAACGTTTCGTGTGAAATTGTCATTAATTCAGATTATGGTATTTTCGTTCACCTGAAAATAAGGCGAAGGTACATGTAAGGTTCATGATAAAAGTCAATGGTTTAATTGCAAGCTATTGTAGCATAGCAATGTCGCACACCCCAGTTTACAAAAAGAAATTCGGAATGGCACACTGTTTCACCACTTAATACCGTCAGTGTGAGAAACGCCTTGGAGTTGTAGGGTTCAACTCCTATTCATTCTTATCACCCATAGCGAAGTCTTCATTGCACACCCAACTCCACATAAATCAACGTCTGAACACCTCAGTTATCTTTCTGCAATTCTCATACTGAATGTCGTTGCTTGTAGTCTATAATTCAAATACAACGGGTTTAAATTGACATTATTTCATTCGCTAAGCGACCATTCCTACTCGCTGTATTTTTTTTGTCAACCGGTAACTTAGCTTAACAAATGCACTTTTAAGAATAATGTGCTCACACGAGAGCTCTCTGGCCAGTTCTGGTAGAACAAAATAGTTGCCCATCTGGCCCCATCATGTCTAGACTTTCAAATCATTTTGTATAATTATGGGAGGAGTTAATTATCTCAATCAGGTTATGATTAGTTGTAGAGTGTACATGATGCGTTTTGTTTTAGCTGTCAACGTCTGCTCTGTTGAGCCGACTGTTGCAGTGGTCAAGTCTGGTGAACGAGTTACTCTGAATTGCACTGCAAAAGGAGATTTTCCTATCAACTCTTGGCGAGTCGGAGTTCATATCGCAAATAGTATGGTCGTTTATTTAGCTCCGTTGTTTGGGCGAAATAGAACCGTCACAAGAAACCAAACTCTCGCTGTTGGATACTCCGTGACTAATGTGGCAGAAAACAAGATTTCACTTCACATGAACGAGATAAGATTTTCTCAGGCTGGATCATATGTTTGCCTGTGTGGAGACACGTCGAGAAGTACAGCGAAAACAGCCGTAGTTGTTCTAGGTATGTACCTGGTAGCCACCTTATTAGATTACTAAGATTTTGCACAGGTACAAGGGCGGATACAGGAATATTCGAAGGGGGGCCAAAAATTTAGGTCTTGTGAGACAGGAGAAATTTTTTTTGTCATCGACCAAATTTTCCGACAAAAAACCCATTTTATCCGCCGAAAAAACCTGATGACCTTTTTTTTTAGTCATCGACCATTTTTCCGAGAAACATCCGCCGCTCAATCGACGGGGGGGCCCAAGTCCCGTGCGATTTTTTAATAGGGGGGCCTGATGTCCTGTTTTTCTCTCCCACTACATTTATTAATGGCTTGTTGAAACCAAATGGGGGGCCACGTCCCATGCAATTTTTAAATGGGGGCATGGCCGGATTGGCCCCCCCTGGATCCACCCCTGCACAGGTATATTGCATTCTGAAAACTATAATTTCACGCTTCTATTACATTCGATTCATACAAACTTAGTGAACTGTGAACTGTTATGCTACGCAGAACCTAAATTTCAATTAAATTTTACACTCCATGTAGGCTATGTGTAGGCCTAACTATTAATTTGCTCCGTCTGCTGGACTGCAGAGGATTCCAAGCATTTCTACTCGTTGCAACACTGTGCTATGAAGAAATCTAAATAGGCCTAACTCACATTGCAAATAACTATGCATTAAACGAATTTTCCCTTCAACGCACATTCTCAATAGTCTTAATAGTTTTTAACTCCTGCATGGTCACTTTGATTGCTTGCCATTACATTTTAGACCAGCCTTGTCTAGGCCAATCTTACATTTAATGTAAATTGATACTATTAACTCTATACGGAACAGATCATAAGTTGACACTAAGAGCATGATTTCACTGAATTTAGGCGGAAAATCTCTGTTAATTAAAAAAATCAGGTAGATGTTCGTGTTGCTACCTGTAAGCAAAAGGCCGTCTGTATACTAGGCCTATCCACGCAGATGAATTTTAGCGTCGTTCTCTTATGTAAGCTTAATTCTTTTCCTTTCAGCTTCGGAACCACAGTTTAATGCAACTTCCAGATTCGTCACAAGTGGAAAACCAGTGATTTTATCCTGTCATATTTCGTTCAACGGATCTGCTGATATTTCATCTAATCTCGAGATAAAAGACATCTCTGGAGCCACTGTTAACAAAACTGTCTGCTATTCGAATAACAGTCTAACGCTTTGTGCTCTGAATTATACAATTACAGCAAATGCATCCGTCGATCAGTCATTCACTTGCTCTGTACATCTGTTTGCTAACAGCAGCATAATTTATTCAAGAATTTTCAGCACTTCTCTGGAGTGGAGTAAGTTTTTAAAGTATTTTTATGATTTTGGTCTTTTAGGACAATAAATTCATTAGTAGGCACAGATCATGCTCTTGCGTAGTTTTATTTTGAATGGATCAACTTATGAGTCGTCAATCGCAGTTATATAAAGAACTAATTGCACCAATTAGCCTACATTCACATATCTTGAAATTTTTTACGTCTATTATAGCTTCAGCTCTGAATCTATGGTTCTTAAAAAGTTGATTATCAAAGATCACAATAACCGCGATGTTTGACATTTCAGTTGGGTGGTCTGATGCTTGGTCGCTAATGATAGAGAAAACACCTGGAACGTTGAGGTGCTGTCTTTGTAGAGGAATTCTATAGAAGAAAAAATCGTCAGAACAGTTACCCTTCCTTAAAACCTAATGACCCACATTAAAAGTTCAAACTGTGATATACAGCACATGTGTATTGTACAGTATAATGGATGGATCCGATTTGACCAGGGTCTATGACAACAGAGGCCGTTACGCTCGGCGTATTACAGCACTTAAGAGCAAGGTACTATACAGTATAATCCCATGAGTCATTGGTTTTGTTATGCTTAACTAATTTGCTGTATTTCATGGTGTTTTACAACACTTGCCACGCATCGAACCAATGCTCTTGTCATGTCTAGTACCTGTCACAGTAACACAGTGGTAGAATAACATTTACATCTGACTACAATGTAAATAATATGGGGAAATAAATTAATTAGCTATTGCCGACAAAAATTCGGGTTTAAGCAACAATCGTCCCAGTTTATAAATATTGTAGTTATTAATATTACAGAACAAGTTACAAGCGCAGAAATTGTGATGTCCAACCCAAACAAATGTTTTGCTGGGAAATGTGTAGTCAATGAGAGCATTACATGTAAGACCGATGGACATCCTGGAACAACCTCCTATAAGTGGTGGCGGATTCACGACAACGGTAGTAAATTGGAAATTGGAAATCACAACCAAACTTTAGTGCTGACTAATGCTGGTCGATTCACGTATCAATGTCAGGCTTACAGCATTATTCCGAGAGTTAACCACAATGCCACCAGCAAAACCTTCGCCATCATCGTTACACGTAAACTTAATTATTATCTTTATTCTTTTTAGTAAGCTTATACATAATATTTCTAGTAGGAACCAGACCTATTTCAGTTTGTTTTCCTATCGTAGAATAATGCATGTGAATGCGTTTAAGTAGACCTAGCCGTACGAATTTTATCATTCCATCTTACCTCTGCTGTACCCATCTCCCTCCTTTATCATCTCTACTCATGAGACATGGTCATCATTCTCTGCATTTGACAGTCTCATGCATAGAACACATTATAGTAGGCTATTTATGGCTTAATTACATTCACGCACATGAATTTATTTTATCTGTATGACGCTTTCTGTATGCCGTTGTGTATAATTGCAGCTAACAATTTAAAAATAATTGCAGTGAAATATTCTTATGCTATAATGAGTGATCTCGTTTAGAATAATTTCAGTTTTCAGTTGAAAAATTGAAATTTCACAATATTGCTATCCATAGGCTCGTGTGATCCATCGTAACTATGACGAAATCTAGATACAAACAACAATCACCCATCAAGTAGGAACGATCCATGCGCCAAATAAAGGCAGTGAAAGTTTTATTTAGCAAGAGATAACAACTTTCTGAATAACAACTTTCGCTGTGCATTTTTTAATATCATTCCTTACTCGTGGGCTGTTTCTTATACGCCTATCTAGACTAGCTGGGGCACCGGCGCTGCCCGGGAAATTTAGGATTCACCCCGCTTCCGGCCAATCCCCTACTTCCTCACCCTTACTTCACCCCATCCCAATTTCTACTCCACACTCCACTTAGGCTATTTTCCCAATCACACTCACCCACCTGATTATTGAAACGAAACACTTGCATTCCAGAAAACTATTTAGTATATTCTTTAGCCTTGTGTTTAAATTAAACCTTTTTCCTTTGTAGCAAATGACAACTCAGTTTCAGGGCTTACGTCAACAACTATGTTAGTGGTGATCGGAATCTCAGTCGTCATCGGAATCGTCATCGTCGTCATTGCAATCTTTGTCACTCGCATCTGTTGCTCTAAGATGCAGACGAATCGCCGTTAGTATTGAGCACCGTTGTTACTCACTGTTATTGTTACTGTGTATCTGCTTCGTTGTTTGGCCATTGACTCAATACTTATTGAAGAGGTGATGCCTTATGATTAGCATGATAAAATTAGTTCTCTTTCCGAAAAATGAACAGAATAAACTCGATATTATTGACCTTTTGTTGTTCTTGCTGTTCTTCTCATTCTTAGGCCCTTATCATCGATATTCCTTCTCTTACTCCCCTTATTTAGTTTTCCTTCATTCTTTTTCTTCCAATTCTTTTTTCTCCTTCTTCATCTTTTTTATTCCCCTTCTTCTGCTCCATAGTTCTCTGTTTTCCCTTCTCTTTCTTTCTCTTCTGCTTCAAGGGAGCAAGCTAAAGTCTTCGACATATCCTCAGTCAGAGCCGACCTAATGTGGCGTATTGCCCTGATGTGATAAAAGCAAGATCTACAAAGGTTAGTTATATTCATCCGAAAAGTAAGCATACTGTCCAGGGTAACCCCAAGAGTTTTAACAGAATCTGATAATGGTACTGCGGAGCCTGCGAGGTCGATGCTGGAAAGTGAAGGAAAAGAACGCAGGCGTTGTCGTGACCCGAACAAAATTTTGGCCTTGTTTATATTCTAGAAACGTTCTTCTGTAATAGTACATTTTGTATCATTATCGAAGTGATGTCACAATAGGCCTAGTTTTTTTAATTATCGAAGTGAACTTATATAATGATAAAATTGTATCATAATCAGAGTGACGTTACAATGGGTATAGTTTTGTATTCTCAAAATTAATTAAATTAGGGAAGCCGGGTTAATTTCGGCAATTTTTCTTATTTTTGTAATAAATGGAAACGAGTTGAGTGCTAAAATTAAATAAAATCACAACCAAATAAAGCAAGATAGGGACAAAATACTGCAAGGTTACTTTTTGGGAAAGAGGAAAACATTGGTGAATTTTTTATGCAAAGTGAATTTTTGCCCGGTTTTACCCCCGGTATACGGGGTGAATTCGGCCAACACGGTTAATTTGATCCTCACAACAAACCAGATGAGGTATATGTGGCGGTCCACACCGAAATAAGCATTAAGTCGGAAATTGCGTATCAGATATATTATTTTATGGAAATAGCATGTTTGTGATTTTTTATTTTGTGCAGAATTTAATAAAAAAAATACATTTATTTTTTTCAAAAATTCTTGGTATATATTATAGAGTGTAAAATTATGCGATATAGTTATATTTGAAATTAAAACTGGGTATATTGGTACAAAATATAAAGTCATTATATTAAAATAGGCACTATGTACCATTCCTAACTTATCTGGGGTAAATTCGTCCACATGGCCGAATTTACCCCGACCCACCAACCATCCATAACAATCTTAACGA
Organism: Lumbricus terrestris; assembly: GCA_949752735.1. Taxonomy (NCBI): domain Eukaryota; kingdom Metazoa; phylum Annelida; class Clitellata; order Crassiclitellata; family Lumbricidae; genus Lumbricus; species Lumbricus terrestris. The sequence continues at coordinate 14,345,146 of OX457051.1, read as the reverse complement.
GCATGGACCGCATTTTTGGATCATGAATTTGGATAACCAAATTGGGAGATAATATCGTGGTTAGCAGAATAAAAAGCAAATACTTAACATCTGAGCAAGATTACCTTCAATTCTTAGCTTTTACTGTCACAGTACGAATAAATGGATTAGGTTCAAATTCATTTTTTGACTTTTAGCAAATAATTATTTATACTCACATCAAAGCAAAACTATCTCGATAAAAATACTTAATCTATATCTATAAGAAAGGACGTGCCTATATTTGACCCCGAAGCACGCTCACAGTTTTACAGCTACTGACCTGAAACATTGTATACAGATAAACGTTCACCAAAACCATCCAAGTACGCTATTTTCAGCTTGTTATTCACCTTAGATTTCGAAAAACAGACATTTTAAATTTCGCTGTGTTAATGTATGCGTTAGCGGCTAGCCTACCGCTGCAATTGCGTCGCCGTATTTCAATCGTTTTTCAGTAACGGCCTGTTGCCGTTGACGTCATATTTTGACGTCATTTTTCGCCAAGCTTAGCATGAAAATCATACGCTGTCGTTCAACCTTGTTAAGAGATGCATGCCTTCGGCAAAGGAGTATAATATTATACAAAGAGGAGCCTCAAATATATTTTTCTTCAATAAAATAAATGCTTGGTATGATCAGATTATTTATAAAGAAACAGAGTACCAGCGTGACCGCACGTTGCCATGCATATTTTAACACCTATATCTGAAACGTTACAGCTAGACAGATGTTTACACGGGCCACCTCGCCTCCCACACACCTCGGCCCTGCGGACCGTGGTATGTGGAGGGCGTGGGGGGTGGCGGGTGGGAAGGACATTTGACCGAAACTCAAATTTCACGGGTGGCGCACAAGTGGAGGTTGGAGTGTTGTGGAGTGCAGTGGGGTGGTTGTGGAGTGGTGGGGTCGTGGCCGGGAGCTGGTCGAATCCTAAATTTCCCGGGCAACGCCGGGTATCCCAGCTAGTATGATATAATGTGCTAGATGGCGGTATTAAAATCTTCCTCTGCCCGCTGGTTTCCTTGAAACCACCCTGGCCGATTTTACCCTGTGGTCGGTATTACCCCGACTTCCCCTATATGTATCCTGTTCGTAGTGACGTCACAATAGGTTTAATTTCGCTTTCTCGGTGAACTTATTTAATTGCAGAATTGTATCACAACCAAAGTGACGTCACAAAAGACCCGTTTTATATTTTCAACAACATCTACACCCAGGCACTATAATATAGGTCTATAATAGTATATCTTTATCATTCTCTTCACGGGCGGATCCAGAGGGCCAAGGCGGCAATGTCCCATTCACAGATTTGCATAGGACGTGGCCCCCCCATCAGGTTTAAAGAAGCTGTAGCCTAATTAAAATCAGCGCAGCGGGAACAGGAAGGTGGGAGAGAAGGTAGCACGTGACTAAAAAGTCATCAGATTTAAAATAACCGGAGTTGCCACGGAATTTTATAAGTTTTTTGAATATAAGAATTTTTTTAAAATATCGGTAATTGCAGAATTGTATCGAAATTTTTTGTCTACCCCAAACCAAAAATTTTGGGCCACACTTCCAAAATTTCGGTATCCGCCTCTGTACTCATTCAACTCAGATCGAAAACGTAGCCTACGTCTGTTGTCAACTTCACAATTTCACCAGCTGCCGAAAGGTTCATTAGCTGCACTTAGTTGTGTGCAAGAACCGAATTACGTCATTATTATCATGCATACGTCACTTTGAGACTTCGAGAAATAGTAAATATTTCTAAGTCGAGTCGAGTCGATGAAACAACGATCAACTCGACTTCGGAAAACGAACGATCGACTTGACCTGCAAGTCGATCGAGTCGACGATTTTTCGATCGACTCGGCTTGGTCGAGTTACGATCGGCTCGATCGATCGACTCGATCGACTGCGGGGTATATAAATTTTTAATTTAAAAAATTTTTGATTTATTTGTCACTGTCATGAGCTATCCCTCCAAGGTAGGCTACTTCTTGAGAGCGATAACGCTATGTCTCCCCACAGCAGTCATCTCTATCTTTGTATTGCTCTTTAATCATCCTTCCTTGAATGTTTCCTGTTTAATGAGACGCGATAGCTTAGCAGAGCAACGCGTTTGTGAGACACATAAGACGCGATAGGCTATAATATTATGTAGTCCTGAGAACGGAATATGGTGCTGGTTGTTTGCAATAGAGTTATTAATTCTCATATATTATTATAGCCTACACGATTCTTTTTATAGATCGTCCAGACGGACCAGACCTCTATGCAGCGTTGAACCCACAGTTATCTTCCGACGAACGACAACGAGAGGTCTACACTACCATTCAGATGCCGATTCAATCTCAACAAGGCTTTCGCCGCGATAATATGACCACCAACATCAGCTGTGAATACGACACAGTTGCTTGAGTAAGCTTATACACTGTGTCCGGATAAAAAGTAGGCCCCCCCAAAAGTGCAATAACTCGGTCAAAACTCTTAGGATTTGTCTGAAATTTTAAACAGAGCAACAGTGACCACATTTACACGAGATCCTAAAACCGATTAGAAATATTCGTGAGTTTGTCAAATTTATGAGCGTTTAAAATGCAGCACCAAAAAATTGAACTTTCCAACATTGAAGACCTGAAAGGAAGTGAAATTCAGCTATATCCGGTGTTCAAATGTCCTCCTTGTTCACGGACACACGACCGTAGACGTAGACGCTACTCTTTGATGGTCCGGTCGATGATCACTTGGTCAAACATCTGCCACTCTTCAATCAGACGCGCCCTACGCCCTACGGTTATCGATGTCATGAATACGCGTGAACGAAAAACGCGCCCCTCCAGTAAATGCACCTGGTACTCCGGATCGAGGTCTGGACTGCTGGGCGGCCACAGCTGCGGGTATGCAGCCGAGTGTCTCCCGGGATAACTACTACACTACTACGTCTACGGTCGTGTGTTCGTGAACATGAAGGACATTTTGAGCACCATATATAGGCCTAGGTGAATTTCACTTCTTTTCAGGTTTTCCATGTTGGAAAGTTCAATTTTTTGGTGCTGCAATTTAAACGCTCATAAATTTGACAAACTCAATAATATTTCTAATCGCCTTTAGGATCTCGTGTAAATATGGTCACTGTTGCTCTGTTTAAATTTTCAGACAAATCCTATGAGTTGTGACCGAGTTATTACACTTTTGTGGGGGCTACTTTTTATCCGGACACAGTGTAGAATGCAAAAGTGAAGCACCGGTGTTCAACAAGTGTGGTGTCGTTGCCAGCAACATCATCAGCATCATCATCACCATAAATTTTGTATTTGGACCTTCTATCTAGATCAGTTATCCTCTGCGCATGCGCGGGGCATGCACTAATTCACTTTATATTCAGGAAACATTGAAAACTGTCTTCATGTCCACTTACTTAAGTTAGTCATGCATTCAGCAACTTCGAGAGACTATAAAAACGTGTAATCTACCTTTTAATGTCTTCATTCGTACATACATGTGCGCATATTCAACAGACATGATCACACATGGGCCTACGCACGCTCGCACATACATGCAGACATAGATTGAGTATTCGCATATTACGAATATTAAGATTTTCAAATATTCACGAATATTAACGAATATTAAAACTGCCAACGAATATTATATTCGTAAAATATTATGTTATTTCAAAAATTCTGTATTCTTGTTCTTTGAACAAATTCTTTATTATTAATTCTTAATTTTATTAAAATGTTTAACTTTTACTGAATGAATTGTACAAAATTGAGTTAGCCTACGCATAGGCCTGTATCAGTAAGTGACAATAACTTTATAGATTTATTATTAAAAACTTCAAGGTCTCTACTGCATGGGCCTGGACAATGTGGCCATGCGGCATTCATATCACATTCGATACATATGAAGTTAATGTTGGTCACTTTGTCTGCCTTCTGTCCTTCCTCCCGAACAGAAAAGAGGCAGAGCAGGGCTTTTTTTAACGTGCAGTTGTACACAAAATGTGCAGTTCTAAACGGATTTGTGCAGTTGTAGAAGCACTTCTGTCACAAGTTTTGTGCAGTAAAAACTAGCAAAAAAGGTCATTGTCATCCGATTGGAAGTAATTTACCACGGAAGATGGGAAGAAAAAGAAGGGGTTGTGCAGTTCTAAAAATTCCTTAAAAACAGCCCTGAGGCAGAGCCACCGTTGGCAGTTGGCATTGCAAGTAGCAGCAATAGTATAATAGGCTAAATTAGAAATAAACCTTAACTGCTTATAATAGTAACTGGAAATTTATAAAGTTGTTTTATTTCAGTGTAGCAGGATGAGTAAATGTAAATGCCATAAATGCCAATGCAGGAAATAATAGTGCCAGATTACAAGCAAAAATTATCCAGAGCTCAGCTTATTAAGCGCATCGCATATTTTAATTCAGCCTTGCCCTGAATGCGAGTGAATGTCATGGAGACATGCAAAAACCTAAACTGCTTTATCGGGTAACATTGCGGTTTCGATGGCTCACTTTAATCCGTTAACGAATATTTACGAATATATACGAATATTAAAAAAATCTTAATATTCACGAATATTTACGAATATTAAACCCAAAAGTCACGAATACTCAATCTATGCATGCAGACATGCATACAATGCCATACATTCATATAGCCTACGGTTATACACAATTACACATAGGCTAATAGTAATTCATTCATTCATTCATTCATTCATTCATTCAAGTACTTATACCATCAATATACAGACATTTGTGCATTCTTGGGTACCTCATACACTCTTTAAGCACTTGTTTTGCTTTCGTAGTCCAACTGTCCAATATAAAATGACCCTTATCTAAGTATTAAATTTTTTAGGGTTGACCGCAACTCTCATTTGCCACAAAGCTTGTGTCTTGTATGCTATGTCCAGAGCAGTGCATGTAGCTTTGTGGACAACTTTTTAAGTCACGTATTTAAACGAAACTTTGTAATCAATTTGAACTGAATAAACTATGAATTAATGTGCTACACCATTGTTGGATCACTCGCAGATTTAAGGACGCATTCAATTTTGTCTCTTGAGCGAGTGGTTTTTGATTGGTAGGCCTAAACTGGAAAGCTAAATGTGCATAAGCGTTCTATAATGTATGCATGGCGGAACAAAATGCAAGTACACACTCGCTTTATATTTGTAATAGCCTAATTTGTCTCTTCAGCAAGGTAGAATGTTTAGGACTTGATGTGATAGTCAAGACAATCATAATATCGAAGTTACTTGTATACTGTACAGTGTACACGTTGATATGGACAATGACAGTCCGAGAGTTGAGTTGTGACTTTGAATTCCACCAAGCATTCACCATAGTAAAAGGAGGCAGCGCCAGACATTTTTGTGACCAAGATATGTCTTGGGCATCATACAAGTAACCAAGGCAAGGAACGATTCATGCCCCAAATAAATTCTCGGGAGGGCATGATTTCTGGCAGTCCTTGGCAGGGCAAAGACAAAGATATTAAAGTGTATATTTTACCAGGGCATTTTCTTTGGTTTGGTCTGTTATTTCGCCGCCACTGATGAAAGTAACACATTTTCGCACAAGTGGCAGTAGCAATTCGTAAAAATTACGAGTGTATTCTGTACAATGTACACAATATAATGACCTAATCTTAAAATGCGTGTCACATTTGGAGTGGGACTGTTATATGTTTAAAAGCAGGTAGCTCTTACTGTCACAGCTGGCTGATTTTAGGATGCGTCTGCCTGATAATGGAAAAATCACCACACCACCACTTCCATCATCATCATCATCATCATCATCATCATCATCATCATCATCATCATCGTCATCATCATCATCATCATCATCATCATCATCATCATCATCATCATCAGTACCACCATCACCCCACCACTACCACCACCACCACCATCATCATCATAATCATGATCATCATCGTCATCATCATCATTATCATCATCATCACCATCATCATTGTTGTCTTTGTTATTATTATGGCTGTTGCTGTTTTTAATTTTTATTTATTTCCTTCAATAACATTATTATTATTATATTTTTCCGCGATAGCAATAGTCCCCCGGCTTCTTGGCAGTCCTAAAGATCAATCAGCACCACTGTGGCTCGTGGCCCTTGTCTTCGGTGTGGTGCATTCAGGTCCCCTTGAATCTTAATTAGCGATGTATAGCGTTCATCAGCATCATCATTGCAATTTGTTATTATTAGGCTAATATTCTTGAAACATAAACCGCCGTACAATAATAATTATTATTTAACTGTCACTATGGATAATTTATGCGAAAATGTATTTAATGTTTCATTACTCTTAATACATTTCACATACACTACAACTAGGTCCTACATTTGACGTTATCATCTTTCTGTGTAACAAGTCGACACCCTCTAATCAAACTGCTATCATGCCGCTTCCACACACCAAGGCTACATAGTTAGGCTACATAAACTTTGTATAGCTCAGCGTAATCTTCTCAGTAATAAGCTTATAGAATAAAGTTGACACAAAACGTCCGAAAAGCATAATGAAAATATGATAACTTGTAAATGTGACAAGCCAACTTAGATGTTTAATGAAAATAATGGTGCAACCAAGTCGCACTGCCAGCAGTGAATATTAATTTTCTTATCATAACAACGTCTGAGATATTATATTTATCTATTTATTATTTTATTTATTTCAGAAATTTATGTAGCGCCTCTTCCTGGTAGGCTACTCAGAAGCGCTCCCGGTCCAACCACGGCTAAATAAAACAGTTTTTAGGTTCTTAAGGAACAGAGCGGAGTGACCCCTGGGAATTAAGCGCAGTGTAACAGGGAGACCATTCCAAGCTGTAGGACCTGCAACAGAGAATGAACGACGCTGTCGGATAGCAGTCCGTGAGCGGGGAACATAGTGTATTGCTATCGAGGCCACATGTATTTTTGGTGTCAGGACAAAAGCGCGCCGACAAAAGCGCGCACGGGACAAATGCGTGCCGACATAAGCGCGCGGCGTGGACCAAAGGCTGTAGGCCTACTTTCACTTCGCCTAACATAAATTAAAGCAATACGCAGTTACCCACCTTTACTTCTCACCTACATGTGTATGTGGCCAATATTCACAGCCTTTCATCAAGGCAATGATTCAACCACCTATTTTGATGAAAGTTGTTATTTCTCCACATAATATAACGGTTTCCTTAGAAGTCTCATCAATCGGCAATTAAAATTATAAGTCAGTGGTTAATTTAATTTCTTATAATATAAGAAATTAAATTAACCACTGCCTTATAATTTTAATTGCCGATTGATGAGACTTCTAAGGAAACCGAAAGATTCAAGGGTGTTCGCTACCTACTAGTTGCATATTTGCCAGACAATTACACATGTGTTTGTTCGTGAGCTTTTCATCTTTTGTTTGTGAATGTTATTCTATATCTTGTTTACTGCGCGCTTATGTCGGCGCGCTTTTGACGGTGTACCGTATTTTTACATACGTGTCTCTTTCCAAGCAGACTTGATTCTGTAACCAATCACTTATTACAGTCAAACAAAATTACATGTAACATATTCAATTGGGAATGGCCACAAGGATGGGCCCTGAAGGGATCACTGACCCCGCCAATAGGGACACCTACATACTTGTGAAACAAAAAGATGGGACGGCCGACAATTGCTATTAACTAAGAGGTGAATTATTACAATGATTACAAATATACTTCAGATATCTTAACTAAACAAGAGAAAAAAAGTAAACTCTTAACTAGATAAGAAGGAGTAAAGATTAGTAAATGCAAAACAAGTATGCGCGAGTGGCTTAAATAGACCATCATTATGATACTTCATAACACATTGTTGCTATTACCAACTAGGTGAGAGCGTAACTTTTTCTTAAATAATGATAATGATGGAGATTGCCTGACTTCTAGAGGGATTTTATTCCAGATTGAGGGACCAGTGGCTCTAATAGAGAATAGACGGGAATTAGTGCGAGCAAAGATACTATAAATGTAGTTCGACGAGTTTCTTGTTGAATGAGAATGGATCTGTGAACCAAGATTAAAGAATCCCTTGAAAACAGGAGGGAGCAAACCGTGGTCAAAGCGGTACATAAATTCTCCTGATTGATAGAGTTTAATCTGCTCAAATTTTAATATGTTAAAATCACAAAATAATGGGGTAGTATGCGATAAATATGCAGTACCAGCCACTTTGCGAATCACCCTTTTTTGGAGTGTTATCATAGGCTAATAATCTTACACGGAGAACCACCATACCATGATTTGATAAACATCGCACAATGAGGGTATTTAGTTTCGAGTTTAAGATATATAAAAATAATACTGTTTAAGACTCGCAGCTATAGTTTTGAGTCAATGACTGCTTTGGCTTTTGTGGAATCGTTTGAAGATTTTGTTCAGGTGTTTGATGCAGGGATCGATGAAAAATATCTGCCAAAGGAAAACAGAACATTTTATGATCTACTCACAACAAACGAACAACCAACTTACTGTGTCATGCACTGATTATTGAATGTGCAAATCTATATTAATAAAATTCTTTACTGAAAACGGAGGCCTATTATGTTATAATTTTGTCTGATTAAATTTTGCTATTTTGCTCAAAAAAGTTTTTATAAAAAGACCTAAATGCATGGTTGTACAATCTAATATACAAAGCAAAGTCCTCTGTTTGTATGTATTCTGACCCAAGAAAGGTTCTGAAACTGCTGAGTTTCGGTTCGCTAAAAATATTTAAATCACTCTTATCCTTATTTGTAGGTCAACGTGACTAGACTATATTCGGCTCTCAACTCACTTTAAATCCCGAGTTATGGACATTTTAGATTTCATCCAATAAGCGACTACAGATTGAAAAGCCATTCACGTTGTGACGTTTAATTTCACGATTCCGTTGCTTAGCAGACGTCATGACATATATCTTGACGACATTCTCGCCGCTCTCAGAATTATTACCTAAGTTACTCAGAGGCTCGCATCGCATATATATATATAGTCTTAGTGCAGAAACCACAGGAAAGAAGAATGCGACTGTGGATGTGTATGTATGTTTATACGCACTCAGCTTTGCAATTATTATTGACTAGACCCGTGCACCCAGCGGATGGGATGGTGAATTCTCCTTTCTGTAGGGGCATGCGTGTGGGTGAATAGCCGAAATTTCGCTATTTTCAGACATTCGCGCAGTTTTGGAGCTTTGCACCTCAACCTTGCATCTAAAGATAGAGTGCGACCAAGGCCATCACGCCCACAGTCAGCACAAACAACCGGCCCCGCAGGGCCGGGTCGGGTTTGGCTGTAGGAGGGGGTAACCAAAATGCGCCAGAGTGAACCAAACATTTTCTGTCAACGCCGGATACCCCAGAGGCGGAAAACTAACATTTCCCGGGCAACGCCGGGTACCATAGTTAGTGTTCTATAAAATGTAATAATACAATCATTTCATTATATTGCTATAATAAGTGAGACGGTAAGTTTAGCGGTAAGTTCGGCGCTTTTTGGCTGAAGGGTCGCAGTTTCGAATCTATCTAAAGCCACTGTGTTGCAACCTTCAACAAGTTGCTCACTCACAATTATTATTGTCTGTGAGGGAGGCAACGGGAAACCACCTCACTCATCTCGTCTCCAGAGGCGTAGAGGCAATGAACTTGCCTTCGGGCAGATAAGTCATCAGCAATCAACATTAACTCAAAGAACTAATGAATAAATTGATCATACCGTGATTACGTCGTACATAAAGATGTGTAACCGAGGCGCCGTCTTCGTCGTTCGAATATAAACACAGCGAACATTGCAAGCGCGCAGGAGAAAGGGACACAGCATACCACTGTTATTGCAATCCAACTGCCATTGCCCTCTAAATGATAAATACAGAAAATATTGGACATGTACCGTGAGTATGCAGGTATGCATGTATGTATGTATATATGTATGCATGCATTTATGTATGTATATATGTATGTATGTATGTATGTATGTATGTATGTATGTATGTATGTATGTATGTATGTATGTATGTATGTATGTAGGTATGTATGTATGTATGTATGTATGTATGTATGTATGTATGTTTGTATGTATGTTTGTATGTATGTATGTATGTATATATGTTTGTATGTATGTATGTATGTATGTATGTATGTATGTATGTATGTATGTATGTATGTATGTATGTATGTATGTATGTATGTATGTATGTATGTATGTATGTTTGTATGTATGTATGTATACATGTATGTATGTATGTATGTATGTATGTATGTATGTATGTATGTATGTATGTATGTATGTATGTATGTTATGTATGTATTTATTTAGGAACACTTGTTATAGCGCCCCTTCACTATTACTACACAGAGGCGCTCCAGATTTCACCGCAGACACTGCATTGAAGTTTCACGCCGAAGCGCACGGGAAATCGCGAATGGACTTGGTTAAGGTCCCTACGACGAGGCTTAAAGTGGATTCGAACCTGCAAACCTCAGACTCTAAAACACCGGAGCCACCATTACACTACCGCACCCCACTCTTAATAGAGAATAGCAAGTATTGGTTAGTCTATATTCTATAGAATCATGCTATTGGTTTAGGCTGTAGCATTGCAACATTTCAGAGATCGGTCAAACTTTGGCGACCAGTTAACCATTGATGAAATCCTATCAGCGCTTCACAGCAACCACCTAATAAGTATACACAAATGGCTTAGATCGGCAATTATACTGTCATTATAATTTCTAGCGTTGTAGAATGTGGAGACTGAAAAGAGAGGCCAAACGTGTTAGACCAGTTTAACCATTGATGAATTCACAACAGCGCTGCACCGCAGCCACCTAACAAGTACACAACATGGGCGCCCGCAAAAACATTTTGCAGGAGGGGCAAACCAAAATGATCAAGGTTAAATTTTGTAGCAAGAACTGGAAAATTCAAAGCAGCATATTAAGAACACGAGTAGTTTTCACAGAGTTTTCTAAATGCAAATTTCTCAGTTTTAATTTGTGCATCGTTAGTAACATTTGCACTTTAGTGCGAAGAAATTTAATAAAAACCAAAGTAGTAGCTAAAAATGGGAATATCAATTTTCCAGGAGGGCAAGTGCCCCTCTTGCCCTATGTGCGGGCGCACATGGTTCACAAAAATGGCTTAGATTGGCAGTTACTGTCATTACAACTTCAAGCGTTGTAGAATGCAGGGACTGAAAACCACCGTCACTCTACAAAGTTATGGCTATTGCTTGATCAAGTTAAATGTTTCTTTAACGCTGTCGTAAGATGCATGCTGAGCAGATCAGTAAACTTAAAATAGACGTGCAGGATTTGTGACGTTAACTTAAAATTAATATTCAATTGTCCCCTTCCATTAATCCATCGTCAGGTTTCTCCATTAACAGCTCAGCCAGTTTTTCTTCTAGATCGTAAAGGCGGCTCTCTAGCACTCTAAACAATCAAGAAAGTAATCAGTTGGTAATTCCAGTTACCCCTAGTATTGTTTTGCGAATCTGGATTTCTTGAGCAGTCTTTTGTATCTGCAACAGCAATACGACCATAGTATAATTATTAATATTATTATTATTATTATTATTATTATTATTATTATTATTACTATTATCCTATACCAAACTCATCAATTGATGGCAAACCCTCCAGCTAAGGACGACATGTGGTTAAGGACCTCCTCGACGAGAGGAGCTTAAAGTTAGCGTCAAAATTCTCTTTAATCCTACAACTACAAGAAAAAGTAATATTTGGTTTTGCTTAAGGTCACTAATATAAGTTTGTTTTCATGATATTTTTTATAATTGGGCTTTCCATCGTTAGGAATTTTATGATGAAAATCAGGCCTGTTATTACGTGGCTTTTACTTTTGCCCCATAAAATCCTCACCACATAAAATCACGAAAATATGGAAAACTAGGAATTATCATATGTGCGAGACACACCGCTCGCGATTAATTGATTTAATTCCTATCTAGATCAATCAGTTTTGGTTCATAGCTCGCTGGAACGACAGAGGGAAACTTAAACCAGTTTTGCGTAAGTTATTATTTGCCTCTTCTGAAGCAATGTCCAAAGCATGCGCATGCGCGGCAGCGCAGGCTACAGTTTAATAAGCCGCCACGCCTACTGGCTCTAGATCGCATCACAGTTGAGTGCATGATAATGTAGTTCATGCAGTCTATAGGGTATTTGAATGGCAGACAATTCCGGGTGCAATGCTTATCGCTGGCGTCATCATCATCATCATCATCATCATCATCATCGTCGTCATCATCATCATCATCATCATCATCATCATCATCTGCATCTTTAACTTACTATCATCGCCGTCATCATTGTCATCATTATCATCATCGTTGTTGTCGTCGTTATCATCATCTGCTTCTTCGTGAAATTTTTTATCATCGTCACCACGAAAGATCATCATCATCATCATCATCATCATCATCATCTTCATCATCATCATCATCATCATCATCATCATCATCATCATCATCACCTTCACATCATCATCAGCAGTAGTAGCAGAAACAAAAGTGTTATGTGCAAGGGTCGTTTTGAAAACTCGTCAAGTCAAAGGCATTGGAGTTGATCAGAAAACATGATTTCAAAACTTACCAAAAGCTCTTCCAAATTAAAATCAGTTTTAATAGAGTCCAGTGAGATTGTGCAAACGGCCAAACCATCCACAAGTGTTTAACTCTGCACTGAAGCATTTCTGCTTATTGGTCATCTCATTCCTGTGTTAGCCCCCTTGTGGCTTTCAACTGGGTCTTTGCTCCTCCTCCTTGTCTTACACCTCCTCCTTCTTCTCCCCCTCCTTATTCTCCTTCACCTTCTGGTCCTCTACCACCACCTCCTCCTCCTAACATACAGGCATGCAGACATACAAACACATAGCCTAGACGTCTAAATAGTCTAAGATAGACACACACTAGGACGTGCAGACGGAAAGACATTTAGACGGACAGATAGACGGTGAGAACAACAGACTGGTGGGCGGACAAGCAGACAGCCAAACGCACATACATACGCAGGAATAAATGCACAAACATAGGCCTAATAATTATTATGGTTAGGAGTTACTTACAGTCGCACAATCGGACTGTCACCGAAACGGGGAGAAAGAAATTCAGATGCACAAAGCCACAAACCAATAGGCAGTGCAAGACATATTGACGCTCAGATATACTGTGTGGGCTTCTTATCTTGGCTAACAGTGGATCACAATTGCTCGCTATTACGCTAATGGCGATTAGGCGACCCCCAGCTGATTGGCAACACAGGACTGTTCGACCGGCCAAGACAGGAGAGAGGAGCACTGTTGTGGGGGGGGGAGGGTTGCGCTGAGAGATGTCTCACAGAACTTCTGGACTTCAAGAACTTAGTAAGAAACCAGACAACCCTTCCCCCACGAAACCGGCACCGTAGTCTAAGCAATTTACTCCCCCAGGAGGGCATCTGTCGTAGGCTGATCACTTTGAAGAATTGCGATGCTACAGTAGTTCATAGTGACATAAAGTGTCGTTCCCATAAGCCTATGTTTTAATACGATGTTACTTATTCGATGTATGCTCCTAACTTGCATAATTCCAGTGCTGAAATCAAAATAATTTTATGACATCCTTTAATGTTACCCACCACGGCATATTTATCTTGTTTATAAGAAACGTTATTATATTATTTTATTATAAATAATAGCAGTGGCGGCGCCAGACACTTTTTGTAACCAGGGCATAGCCAGGGCAGTCATACATGTGACCAGGGCAGAGGGCGAGTCGCGTGCTCGGACCTACATAGGCCTATAATTTTGCGCTACCGTGCTTGCCATAAATCACACACCTTGCACTATTATTATTGAGCGCTTCTGACTATAGGTTGTACTGTGAGAGGCGCTTTATAAATCCAAAAATAGTATAGTATAGTATTAGAGTTGGCTGGTTAGAGGATCAGATGGGCGAAGCCATAAAATCGAACAATTTTTGACATTTGGAAAGCAAATCTTATAAATCTTATACAGGGTGGGTCATGAATTAACCTCCCTAAGGGATTTTGTCAAATATCTGAACCAGAAGTTTTAGACAAATCAAATTTTACAGGCCTAGAGACAATTCGGATTTACGCACAGTGGCCAGATTTCACAACAGTATTTCAAACAGGACAAAAGTTATATCATTTTCAGTGAGACCATCATGGCTTATCAGAGTAAGCGGCGATTATAGCTTTATCTAAAAGACCTTGCTCATGAAGTGTATGAATAGCCTACAAATTTTGTCTGCCATTGGCATCTTGGGCGTTTTAATTTGACAGAATTTTCGATTTGATTATTTTAACAAAAAATTATTTAACTGAAAAACTCTTTTATAATTTACCAACTTGGCAGTCATCTTGCTAAATGATGCCACATCTACGTGCAGCTAGGCTGTTTCTTTTCTAAATAATAATAATAATAGTAAAATTGTGTTCCTTGTCCATCCAGAATTTATCGATTAATGAAGGTACATGTAGTAGTTACAATAGGCTAATTAGGCTACAATATTAAAAAATAATCTTCGTTTAATCTCCATCTGAAACAACGCAGAACGATTAAAATTAGGCCTAATATGCTGGACGATAACAATAATAATTTTTCTGTCAATAAAAAGTTTATTTTACACAAATATGATAACAATAATTTTTCTGTCAATAACAAGTTTATTTTACACAAATGATATGAGTTGTCAGTCTACTTAATAAAATGGTTTTTTAAAACTTTTACTGGGTCATGTTTTTGAATCGTCAAAAATAAGTGGTCTCACTAAAAGTGATACAACCTTTGTTCTGTTTGAATGTTTTTAATGAAATCTGACCATCATGTGTAAATATGAATTATCTTTCAGCTAAAATTTCTACTTCTGGCTAAGGTATTGGCAAGAAACCCTAAGGGTCTTTTTATCGCCTACACTGCCACTGACTTAGTGAAGCACTTGGCAAATCCTCTATCGAGTAGCATTTCGAAAAGAAAAAGTTCAGCCATAAAGTTACTGAGTTAGGTATATATATATAGGCTAGGTCTATTGTTGACGCAAATGCTTACGCTTCATTCGAAAAACAATAAAGCGACAGTTGGGCCTATGCTGTTATATTAAACTAGCTGGGGAACCCGGCGTTGCCCGGGAAATTTAGGGTTCGATCCGCTACGGCCACAACCCCACCCTACCACACTCCGACTTC
>OX457051.1:14317415-14324915 GCA_949752735.1 Lumbricus terrestris | reverse complement strand
GTATCCTCCACCTTGATCGATAACATCTTCTCTAACTCCCTTAATTTTAAAGATAGCTCTGGCTTACTTCTCTCGGATGTAAGTGATCATCTTCCTATCTTTGTGGTTATTGATCTTCCTCTAAAGCCCACTAGCAAATCCAAAATTGTGTCCTATCGTCCCAACAGTGAGATGGCATTCTCTAACCTCCAAGCTACCCTTAACCTAGAGAACTGGGGTGAGACATTAAACTTAACTAACCCTGACCTTATCCTCAACTCCCTGAATACCAAACTACTTCACTGTTATAATACTAGTCATCCCTTAATAACTAGGAAAGCTAGAATATATAAAACTAAAATGAAACCTTGGCTGTCCCCGTCCCTTCTTAAATCCTGTAAAACTAAGAATAAACTTTACAAAAGATTTCTGGAAACTAAAACTGATAAGGCATTGACCAAATATAAAAACTATAAAAACAAATTGACTACTATTCTACGCAACTGCGAAAAATTGTACTACACTAATCTCCTTGAGCAACATAGAACTAACCTTGGAAGATTATTAAAACCTTACTTCAGCAAAAAGGTCAGAGCATTGCTAATTTGCCCCTTATTGTTAATGGTGTTGCTATTGAGGATCCTACCACTTGTGCTAACCTATTTAATGACTATTTTGCTTCCATAGGACCTAAAATGGCCTCCAATATTCCCCTGACGTCTTCCCACTATTCCTCTTACTTAAAAACTCCCAACCCTAGTTGTATGTTTATCACACCAGTTAATGATTGTGAAATTGCCGATATCATCTCTAATCTTAAAGTTACTAAACCGTATGATTGTTGTGAACTGCCTGTTCCTATTATTAAAAAGCTTGCGCCTACCATTTCCAAACCCATTGCTCACCTAATTAATCAATCTTTTATCACTGGCATTGTTCCTAAAGGTATGAAACTTGCTAATATCTCCCCTATTTTTAAATCCAATGATTGTCAGGATATGGCTAATTACAGACCCATTTCTAAACTTACCTGTTTTTCAAAAATTCTTGAAAGAGCCATGCATTTTAGATTATCTAATTTCCTCGAAAAGACTAATATCCTATACGATAAGCAATTTGGCTTTAGAAAAGGTCACTCTACTACTCATGTAATCCTTAAAGTCATTGACAAACTATCGGACGCCATTGCCATCCGTAATAGAGCTATTGGTGTTTTCCTGGATTTATCGAAGGCTTTCGATACCATCAAGCATGATATTTTAATTGAGAAACTCCGCTATTGAGGATCCTACCACTATGGCATTAGAGGAATGGTTTTAGAATGGTTTAAATCTTACTTATCCAATAGACACCAACTAGTAACCTATCGTGGAGCGACGTCTGATTTGGTCACCATATGTTTTTGGGTTCCCCAAGTATCTATCCTTGGCCCTCTGCTCTTTTTAGTTTATATTAATGATATAAGTAATTGCTCCAATAAGCTCCTCTTTTATTTATTCGCTGACGACACCACAGTTTTTATATCGTCTAAAAACATAAGTGACCTGTTTGATAGTATGAACTCTGAATTACTTCATTTATCTGCTTGGTTTAATGCTAAATCCTTATCTCTCAATATTACAAAATCCAATTATATCATATTCTCTAGTACAGGTAAGAAAATCCCCGACGAACCTTCAAAAAGTATCATTCTTAACAATATCCCTATTAAGCGTGTATCTCAGACCAAATTTTTGGGACTGATCATTGACGAGCACCTTAGTTGGAAATTCCATATCACCCTTACTAGGAATAAAATTGCTAAGTCTATTGGAATAATTAATAGGCTTCAAAATATTCTTCTCCCCTCCACGCTTAAAACACTCTATAATACCTTTGTCTTACCTTATCTTAGCTATGGTACTATTATATGGGCCGGAGGTTACAAAACTCACCTTGCACCTCTATTACTATAACAGAAACGTGCAGTGAGAATTATCTCTGGCTCCCACTATTTGGCTGCCTCTGCTGGTCTCTTTAAAAATCTCGACCTGCTAACGGTTTATGACTTATTTAAACTCCAACTCATGGGCGTAGACCTAGGGGGGGACAGGGGGACGGTTTCCCCAATGAAAGTGTTGGGGGGGACGGCCCATGCATTTGCCCCCCCCCAATAGTTGAGCCTCAAGACTAAAAAAAGGTCATAGAAAATTTCTTCGACGAGATTTGGCCGGATGACTAAAAAAAATAGAAAATTTCCTCAAGATTTTGGGCCGGATGACTAAAAAAAAGGTCATCACTTTTTTTTGGCGGCGAAAATAAGAAATATTTTTTAGATTTCGCCGGTCGTCAGAAATTTTCAAGAAAATCTCGCGTCTTTCCGTCTCCCCCCAATTCTTGGCCCAGGTCTCCGCCTATGCTCCAACTGGCAGTATTTATGTACCGTCATCAGCATAATTTATTGCCTAGTCTATTTAGGGACTATTTTATAACTAACGCTTCTATTCACATTTATGTACCGTCATCAGCATAATTTATTGCCTAGTCTATTTAGGGACTATTTTATAACTAACGCTTCTATTCACAACTACAACACCAGATCACGTTTCAACATACATGTGGTGTATGTTGAAACGTGATCTGGTGTTGTAGTTGTGAATAGAAGCGTTAGTACATGCAATACTAACACCAAACAACACACTGTCAGACTCTCAGACCCCAAACTTTGGAACTCAATTGATCCCAGCACTCGCTCCATTAATTCTCTTAATTCCTTTAAGTCGGCATTTAAAAAACATTTGCTTAAAACAGCTGACTCTATGTAGATTCTAATTAAGTTACCTACCTATATCTGTGACATAGCCATCGATTCTTCCTACCTTTTCTTGTTACTATTGCTGTTCCTAATGATGTGGGGATGACTAGATAAGCGTCAGCTTCTTCTCTCCACGAGTCGATTCTCTTTGCTATAATGATCTATTATCTAATGTGCAATGTTTACCTCTAATATTTCCTGTCTATATTTTGTTCATTCCATGTACTAAGATTTGTCATGGTGATAATAGCATGTTTACACTGAATCGATTCAATAAAATTTGATTGATTGATTGAACTTCGGGATGATTTCAATTCAGACCTATATTCAAGTCGGGACAACTCCAGGATAAATTAAAATCAGACCGAAATTCAAGTCGAGACAAGTCCAGGAAATTCAAATCAGACCAAAATTCAAGTCGAGACAACTCCGGGATAAATTAAAATCAGTTCGAAATTCAAGTCGAGACAAACTCCAGGATAAATTAAAATCAGACCGAAATTCAAGTCGAGACAAACTCCGGGATGCATAGGCGTACGGGACATTTCGGCAGTGGGGGGGGCAAAACTTTTTGCCCGAAAAATCTGATGACCTTTTTTTCGTCATCCACCCAAAAATCTTAAGATTTTCCCGTCCGAAAAATCTGATGACCTTTTTAGTCATCCGTCCAATTTTTTCCACTTTTTTACTCCTGTGCCCGAAAAAATCCTCCCGTACCTGTTTTGCCCGAAAAAAAATTTCGAATTTTTTTTGACAGCCCATGCCTTCTTTGCCCGAAAAACACATTTGCCAGAAATTTGGGGGGCATTTGCCCCTCTGGACCCCCGCCTCGTACGCCTATGCCGGGATGAATTCAATTCAGACCTAAATTCAAGTCGGGACAACTCCAGGATACATTCAATCCAGACGTAAATTCAAGTCGAGACAACTCCGGGATAAATTAAAATCAGACCGAAATTCAAGTCGAGACAAACTCCGAAAAGTGGCCCGCCAGGTTTTAAATAATGAACCTAAACCTCTGAAATAATTATATAAAATATACGCAAAAAATGACAATTTGGACAGAATAAAAAGAAAGTTTCTCTTTTACAAATTATTTTATTTGGATGTTTATAAATAGCATCAAGCATTCTATTTTTATTCAATTTTGACGATTTTATATGCTCTTGGTTAATTAAATTTTAGCCTTGTGTCCTCTTAATACCCTTATGTCCTCTAACTAAGAAAAAGTAGCCCTCACATCCTCGAACAGCAACAAAGTGACCCTAAAGTCAAAAAAGGTTGGGAATCACTGGTATAATTATATGCAAGTATGCATATATATATATATATATATATATGTATGTATGATGGTAGGCATGTATGTATGCATGTGTCCATGTATGTTTGTTAGTCCAGCAAGCACACCCACAGTTCAATTTCTTGGGTTCCAACGAACAATGATAGAAACCGTCGGGAATAGCCACCCCCGCCCAGCACACAGCCGCCACGAAAGTTTATCGCACCTATTCACCTCAATCCTTCTAGCAGCTCTAGCTAGACAAAGACCCGCCTGGGTTGGGTACTTGGGTTGCTAGAAGGGCGAAGAGAGGGCTGTGGCGGGTTGGGGTGAACACGCGTAACTGGACATCTGTGGATAGCATGAGTTGCATCGCTGATTATCAATGGGGTGGCGGACGTCGGGGACTTGGGGTGGGTGGAGCGGGGTATGGAAAGGAATTGGGTGGTGCTTGGTGGGATTGGGCTGGAGTGGGGTTATATGTACACTGTGTCCCAATAAATCGGGCACCCTTTTGATAATGTGAATAAAACTGGTAAATATTCATCGATTGTCAAAATTTCAAAACATGCTTGATCCTGAGATAATTATCTACAAATTGGCAATTTATGAACGGCCCTCACTAAAAATGATGTCATAATGACGTCGTTATTTTACATGTCGAAACCAAATGTTATTGGTTATTGATGCTGCAATTGGCAAATGGCGAACGCGTCTTGAAGCTTGTGTTGAAGCCGAAGGCGAACACTTTGAACACACCTTGTAGTCTAATGTTAGTCAAATTTTAAATACAATTAAACTAAAATTTATAATTCTGAAATAATATTTAAGGTAACGTAGATTTTTTTAAAGAAAATGTTTTGGTCGGTACCGGTACTTAACATTAGAATTCTCTGATGCAAATGACATCATCATCGTCGTCGTCGTCGTCGTCGTCATCATCATCATCATCATCATCATCATCATCATCATCGTCACCACCATCATCATTGTCGTCGCCATCGTTGTTGAAATTATCATCATCATCGACGTCATCGTCGTTATTGTCGTCGTCGCCATCATCGTTATCATCACCACCACCACCAGGAATACCATCATCGTCATCATCATCGTCATCATTGAATCATTGATATCATCATCAGGCGGGCTTGTAAGGACCTGGATGTGTCACGGCGCCACAGAAATCGTCATTGCTATCACTATCATCATCAGCGTGGTTGTCGTCGTCATCAACATCATTATCACCATCAGACGCACTTTAACCGCATGTCTGTGTTACGGCGCCATACAAATCAATAACAATGACTTGTTATCATCATCATTATCGTCATCATCATCGTCTTTATTGCAATCATCATCATATTTATCTTCATCATCATCCTTATTTCCAACTAGACGGGGTACCCGGCGTTGCCCGAAACTTTTAAGATTCGCCCGGTTCCTGGCCAATCCTCTACTTCCTCCTTCCTTCTGTCATTCCGTCCCTCCATCCGTCCCTCCCTTCCTACGTCTGCTCCTCCCTCGCTCTCTCCCTCCCCCATCCCTCCCTCCATTACTCGTCCGTCCGTAAGCCCTCTCCAAACCTCTCTTCCTTCCTGCCTCCTTCCTTCCCTCCCTCACTCCCACCCTTCATCCTCTGTCCCTCGTCCCTTCCCTCCTCCCTCAATCCCACTTTCTTTCCGTCCCTCCCTTGTCCAAGCTTGCGATCAACAGGGCTTTTATCATTATTTTCCTAACCGCCAGCAAAGAAAATTAGGTCATAAAGTGATGACGTCATTGATGTATGAGTTCGTTGTTTTGGACATGTGCGGTGTTTATGGGCACGTGCGGTGTTTAACGACTTAGTTTAAATTTGGTTATCTCCCACACCATGGCCCCTATGGTGGGAGAGATTTGCCAACCACCAGTGCTTAAAGTGTGGACAAAGAAGTGCCTGGACGCCCCTTACCTTTCCAAAAGAGGTGCATGGACGCCCTTACCATTCAAGGCTGTGCTGGCCAATAAGTGGCAGGACGACGTTCAGATTTAAAAATAAGTGCATGGACGCCGTCCATGACCGTCCAGGCACACTTTAAGCCCTGCCAACCACTCCACTGGGTAGCCAGACTGACACAGTAGTAAAAGCTTGGAGTGAAAAGCCAAAAAACTGCTAAAATGCATCCCGGTCAAACACACAGAATCTTCTCATTGTTTATAGACTAAGCTTATAATAGATGTCGCCTCAAAAATACAAAATAATAAGTAAATCAGTATCATAAACTTCATAACCATCAACGTCGTCGTCATCATCGTCATCAGGCGCATAGTAACGGCACGGCTGTGTTACAGCGCCATAGAAATCGTCATTGTTATCATCATCGTCGCCGTCATCGTCGCCGCCGTAGTCGTCATCATTATCATCATCGCCAGGCGCCTTGAAACGGCATGGCTGTTTTACGGCGACATAGAAATCGTCAATGTTATCATCATCATCATCATCATCATCAGCATCATCATCATCATCATCATCATCATCATCATCATCATCGTCGTCGTCGTCGTCGTCGTTATCATCATCGTTATCACCACCACCTCTATCACCACCCACACTACCACCACCACCACCAATACCACCACCACCATCACCCCCACCAACTTCACCACTACCACCAGCAACAACAACAATGACTACAACAACATGTGCCTTGGAACAGAATGGCTATTTTTACGGCCCTATATAATTCGTCATTCTTATCACCATCATCATAATATTAATAATCGTCGTCGTCGTCATCATCGTCATCATCATCATCGCTAGGCGTCTTCAAACGGCATGGTTATTTAAAGCGCCATATAAATCGTATTTGTCACAATCATGATTATCATCGTCATAATCGTAATCATTTTCATCATTATCAAACGCCCGTTCCATGGCATGGCTTGTTACGGCGCCATAGAAATGGCAATGTTAATGTTATCGTCAGTGTCATCACCACCACCATAATAGTCGTCGTCGCCATCATCATAATCATCATCGTCATTATCAATGTCAGGCGTCCTTGTAACGGCATGGTTTAGTTACTGTGAGTTAGGTCTACTTACTACTGGCGCAACCGCGAAAATAGGCCTATAACATTTATTTTGTAATCAGTGACGGTCATGGTGACACTGCAGTGGGGGCAAATCAGGGTAAATGCTTTCGTAAAAATCTTTTACCCAGGTCGTTGTCCGGTGTCATGAAACGGAGTATCCCCCTTGAAAGCTATCCGGGGGGATGAATAAATCTATCCCCCCGGATGGAATTAACCGGTCTATACTATCCGGGGAGATAAACCATTCTATCCCCTTTTTTGAAAAATGCGCATGATAAAAATATTTATGCTTTAATCAAAATTTAGAGTGACTCTAATTGTTTTAAGTGTCCTAGGCAATACTCAGATACAAGCAATTCGAATTTATTTAGTGACTC
>OX457051.1:14264915-14312415 GCA_949752735.1 Lumbricus terrestris | reverse complement strand
CAGCGAGACAGACACACAGAAGGACAGGTAAGCAGACTGACCAAGGGACATACGCACAGACAGACAGCGAGACAGACACACAGAAGGACAGGTAAACAGACGGACCAACGGACATACGCACAGACAGACAGAGAGACAGACACACAGAAGGACAGGTAAACAGACTGACCAAGGGACATGCGTACAGACAGACAGCGAGACAGACAAACAGAAGGACAGGTAAACAGACGGACCAAGGGACATACGCACAGACAGACAGCGAGACAGACACACAGAAGGACAGGTAAACAAACTGACCAAGGACATACGCACAGACAGACAGCGAGACAGACACACAGAAGGACAGGTAAGCAGACGGACCAAGGGACATACGCACAGACAGACAGCGAGACAGACACACAGAAGGACAGGTAAACAAACTGACCAAGGACATACGCACAGACAGACAGAGAGACAGACACACAGAAGGACAGGTAAGCAGACGGACCAAGGGACATACGCACAGACAGACAGAGAGACAGACACACAGAAGGACAGGTAAACAGACGGACCAAGGGACATACGTACAGACAGACAGCGAGACAGACACACAGGAGGACAGGTAAACAGACTGACCAAGGGACATGCGTACAGACAGACAGCGAGACAGACAAACAGAAGGACAGGTAAACAGACTGACCAAGGGACATACGCACAGACAGACAGCGAGACAGACACACAGAAGGACAGGTAAACAAACTGACCAAGGACATACGCACAGACAGACAGAGAGACAGACACACAGAAGGACAGGTAAGCAGACGGACCAAGGGACATACGCACAGACAGACAGCGAGACAGACACACAGAAGGACAGGTAAGCCGACTGACTAAGGGACATACGCACAGACAGACAGCGAGACAGACACACAGAAGGACAGATAGACAGACGGACCAACGGGCATACACACAGACAGACACATAGACGGATGGTTAGTCAGTCAGTCTATTGAACGGGCTCACGTACACACATATTGACGAACACACGCAGACGGACAGATAGGCAGCCGGACAGTCCAACAGACATGGAGCCCGACGGACGTAGTTTATACTGGATACAATGTTATGTAGAATTACAATCGCGATTAGGGCGACACTGGTGAGTGCTTAAGCGTTACGTTAGCGTATAACGGCTAATATTTTGCCCTTGTTTGGCAGAAAGTATAAGGACAGACACATAGAAGGTCATGCAAGCAGACGGATTGACCAACGGACATAAGTACAGACAGACAGCGAGACAGACACACAGAAGGACAGGTAAACAGACGGACCAAGGGACATACGCACAGACAGACAGCGAGACAGACACACAGAAGGACAGGTAAACAGACGGACCAAGGGACATACGCACAGACAGACAGCGAGACAGACACACAGAAGGACAGGTAAGCGGACTGACCAAGGGACATACGCACAGACAGACAGAGAAACAGACACACAGAAGGACAGGTAAGCAGACGGACCAAGGGACATACGCACAGACAGACAGCGAGACAGACACACAGAAGGACAGGTAAGCCGACTGACTAAGGGACATACGCACAGACAGACAGCGAGACAGACACACAGAAGGACAGATAGACAGACGGACCAACGGGCATACACACAGACAGACACATAGACGGATGGTTAGTCAGTCAGTCTATTGAACGGGCTCACGTACACACATATTGACGAACACACGCAGACGGACAGATAGGCAGCCGGACAGTCCAACAGACATGGAGCCCGACGGACGTAGTTTATACTGGATACAATGTTATGTAGAATTACAATCGCGATTAGGGCGACACTGGTGAGTGCTTAAGCGTTACGTTAGCGTATAACGGCTAATATTTTGCCCTTGTTTGGCAGAAAGTATAAGGACAGACACATAGAAGGTCATGCAAGCAGACGGATTGACCAACGGACATAAGTACAGACAGACAGCGAGACAGACACACAGAAGGACAGGTAAACAGACGGACCAAGGGACATACGCACAGACAGACAGCGAGACAGACACACAGAAGGAGAGGTAAACAGACGGACCAAGGGACATACGCACAGACAGACAGCGAGACAGACACACAGAAGGACAGGTAAGCGGACTGACCAAGGGACATACGCACAGACAGACAGAGAAACAGACACACAGAAGGACAGGTAAACAGACGGACCAAGGGACATACGCACAGACAGACAGCGAGACAGACACACAGAAGGACAGGTAAACAGACGGACCAAGGGACATACGCACAGACAGACAGAGAAACAGACACACAGAAGGACAGATAGACAGACCGACCAAGGGACATACGCACAGACAGACAGCGAGACAGACACACAGAAGGACTGGTAAGCAGACTGACCAAGGGACATACGCACAGACAGACAGCGAGACAGACACACAGAAGGACAGGTAAACAGACTGACCAAGGGACATACGCACAGACAGACAGCGAGACAGACACACAGAAGGACAGGTAAGCAGACTGACCAAGGGACATACGCACAGACAGACAGAGAGACAGACACACAGAAGGAGGGGTAAACAGACGGACCAAGGGACATACCCACAGACAGACAGCGAGACAGACACACAGAAGGACAGGTAAGCAGACGGACCAAGGGACATACGCACAGACAGACAGAGAGCCAGACACACAGAAGGACAGGTAAACAGACTGACCAAGGGACATACGCACAGACAGACAGAGAAACAGACACACAGAAGGACAGGTAAACAGACTGACCAAGGGACATACGCACAGACAGACAGAGAGACAGACACACAGAAGGACAGGTAAACAGACTGACCAAGGGACATACGCACAGACAGACAGAGAGACAGACACACAGAAGGACAGGTAAACAAACTGACCAAGGACATACGCACAGACAGACAGAGAGACAGACACACAGAAGGACAGGTAAACAGACTGACCAAGGACATACGCACAGACAGACAGCGAGACAGACACACAGAAGGACAGGTAAGCCGACTGACTAAGGGACATACGCACAGACAGACAGCGAGACAGACACACAGAAGGACAGATAGACAGACGGACCAACGGGCATACACACAGACAGACACATAGACGGATGGTTAGTCAGTCAGTCTATTGAACGGGCTCACGTACACACATATTGACGAACACACGCAGACGGACAGATAGGCAGCCGGACAGTCCAACAGACATGGAGCCCGACGGACGTAGTTTATACTGGATACAATGTTATGTAGAATTACAATCGCGATTAGGGCGACACTGGTGAGTGCTTAAGCGTTACGTTAGCGTATAACGGCTAATATTTTGCCCTTGTTTGGCAGAAAGTATAAGGACAGACACATAGAAGGTCATGCAAGCAGACGGGTTTGACCAACGGACATAAGTACAGACAGACAGCGAGACAGACACACAGAAGGACAGGTAAACAGACGGACCAAGGGACATACGCACAGACAGACAGCGAGACAGACACACAGAAGGACAGGTAAGCGGACTGACCAAGGGACATACGCACAGACAGACAGAGAAACAGACACACAGAAGGACAGGTAAGCAGACGGACCAAGGGACATACGCACAGACAGACAGCGAGACAGACACACAGAAGGACAGGTAAGCCGACTGACTAAGGGACATACGCACAGACAGACAGCGAGACAGACACACAGAAGGACAGATAGACAGACGGACCAACGGGCATACACACAGACAGACACATAGACGGATGGTTAGTCAGTCAGTCTATTGAACGGGCTCACGTACACACATATTGACGAACACACGCAGACGGACAGATAGGCAGCCGGACAGTCCAACAGACATGGAGCCCGACGGACGTAGTTTATACTGGATACAATGTTATGTAGAATTACAATCGCGATTAGGGCGACACTGGTGAGTGCTTAAGCGTTACGTTAGCGTATAACGGCTAATATTTTGCCCTTGTTTGGCAGAAAGTATAAGGACAGACACATAGAAGGTCATGCAAGCAGACGGATTGACCAACGGACATAAGTACAGACAGACAGCGAGACAGACACACAGAAGGACAGGTAAACAGACGGACCAAGGGACATACGCACAGACAGACAGCGAGACAGACACACAGAAGGACAGGTAAACAGACGGACCAAGGGACATACGCACAGACAGACAGCGAGACAGACACACAGAAGGACAGGTAAGCGGACTGACCAAGGGACATACGCACAGACAGACAGAGAAACAGACACACAGAAGGACAGGTAAGCAGACGGACCAAGGGACATACGCACAGACAGACAGCGAGACAGACACACAGAAGGACAGGTAAGCCGACTGACTAAGGGACATACGCACAGACAGACAGCGAGACAGACACACAGAAGGACAGGTAAGCAGACTGACCAAGGGACATACGCACAGACAGACAGAGAGACAGACACACAGAAGGAGGGGTAAACAGACGGACCAAGGGACATACCCACAGACAGACAGCGAGACAGACACACAGAAGGACAGGTAAGCAGACGGACCAAGGGACATACGCACAGACAGACAGAGAGACAGACACACAGAAGGACAGGTAAACAGACTGACCAAGGTACATACGCACAGACAGACAGAGAAACAGACACACAGAAGGACAGGTAAACAGACTGACCAAGGGACATACGCACAGACAGACAGAGAGACAGACACACAGAAGGACAGGTAAACAGACTGACCAAGGGACATACGCACAGACAGACAGAGAGACAGACACACAGAAATACAGGTAAAGAGACGGACCAACGGACATACGCTCAGACAGACAGAGAGACAGACACACAGAAGGACAGGTAAACAGACTGACCAAAGACATACGCACAGACAGACAGAGAGACAGACACACAGAAGGACAGGTAAGCAGACGGACCAAGGGACATACGCACAGACAGACAGCAAGACAGACACACAGAAGGACAGGTAAACAGACGGACCAAGGGACATACGCACAGACAGACAGCGAGACAGACACACAGAAGGACAGGTAAACAGACGGACCAAGGGACATACGCACAGACAGACAGCGAGACAGACACACAGAAGGACAGGTAAGCAGACTGACCAAGGGACATACGCACAGACAGACAGCGAGACAGACACACAGAAGGACAGGTAAACAGACGGACCAACGGATATACGCACAGACAGACAGAGAGACAGACACACAAAAGGACAGGTAAACAGACGGACCAACGGACATACGCACAGACAGACAGAGAGACAGACACACAGAAGGACAGGTAAACAGACTGACTAAGAGACATACGCACAGAGAGACAGCGAGACAGACACACAGAAGGACAGGTAAACAGACGGACCAAGGGACATACGCACAGACAGACAGCGAGACAGACACACAGAAGGACAGGTAAACAGACGGACCAAGGGACATACGCACAGACAGACAGCGAGACAGACACACAGAAGGACAGGTAAGCGGACTGACCAAGGGACATACGCACAGACAGACAGAGAAACAGACACACAGAAGGACAGGTAAACAGACGGACCAAGGGACATACTCACAGACAGACAGCGAGACAGACACACAGAAGGACAGGTAAGCAGACTGACCAAGGGACATACGCACAGACAGACAGCGAGACAGACACACAGAAGGACAGGTAAACAGACGGACCAACGGACATACGCACAGACAGACAGAGAGACAGACACACAGAAGGACAGGTAAACAGACGGACCAAGGGACATACGTACAGACAGCGAGACAGACACACAGAAGGACAGGTAAACAGACGGACCAAGGGACATACGTACAGACAGACAGCGAGACAGACACACAGAAAGACAGGTAAACAGACTGACCAAGAGACATGCGTACAGACAGACAGCGAGACAGACAAACAGAAGGACAGGTAAACAGACGGACCAAGGGACATACGCACAGACAGACAGCGAGACAGACACACAGAAGGACAGGTAAACAGACTGACCAAGGACATACGCACAGACAGACAGAGAAACAGACACACAGAAGGACAGGTAAACAGACGAACCAAGGGACATACGCACAGACAGACAGCGAGACAGACACACAGAAGGACAGGTAAGCAGACTGACCAAGGGACATACGCACAGACAGACAGAGAGACAGACACACAGAAGGACAGGTAAACAGACAGACCAACGGACATACGCACAGACAGACAGAGAGACAGACACACAGAAGGACAGGTAAACAGACGGACCAAGGGACATACGTACAGACAGACAGCGAGACAGACACACAGAAGGACAGGTAAACAGACTGACCTAGGGACATACGCACAGACAGACAGAGAGACAGACACACAGAAGGACAGGTAAACAGACAGACCAACGGACATACGCACAGACAGACAGAGAGACAGACACACAGAAGGACAGGTAAACAGACGGACCAAGGGACATACGTACAGACAGACAGCGAGACAGACACACAGAAGGACAGGTAAACAGACTGACCAAGGGACATGCGTACAGACAGACAGCGAGACAGACAAACAGAAGGACAGGTAAACAGACGGACCAAGGGACATACGCACAGACAGACAGCGAGACAGACACACAGAAGGACAGGTAAACAGACTGACCTAGGGACATACGTACAGACAGACAGAGAGACAGACACACAGAAGGACAGGTAAACAGACTGACCAAGGGACATACGCACAGACAGACAGCGGGACAGACACGTAGACGGATGGTTAGTCAGTCAGTCTGTTGAACGGTCACACGTACAGACATATAGACGAACACACGCAGACGGACAGGTAGACAGCCGGACAGCCCAGCAGACATGGAGCCTGACGGACGTCGTTTATTACGGATAAAATGTTATGTAGAATTACAATCGCGATTAGGGCGACACTGGTGAGTGCTTAAGCGTTACGTTAGCGTATAACGGCTAATATGTCGCCTTTGTATGGCAGAAAGTATAAGAAGAGGAGCCAATGTTTATAAAAGACAGCCGTTAATTCGTTAATTATTCGTAATTCGTTATTATGTTCACCGCTCATGAGCACTTTAGATTTCTAATCTCCTCTCCTGAAAAAGTTATATTTGGTGTTAACAGATATTTTTTGGAGAAAACCTGGATATTAGTAGCTTAGATTATTTCAAGGCATGGGGCAAGATTTCAAAACAATAAGACGCGTATATTTAGAAAAAATCGCGTTTTACTAAAATGCATGGAGATGAGGACCTTATCATTATAATTAGTGCGATGAGATTAGCTATGGATAAGTCTAATTATTATTATTATTATTATTATTATTATTATTATTATTATTGCAATGATTACTATTATTATTATTAATATCATTATCATCATTATTTATCATCCTCCTCTTCCTCTCATCATCGGCAACATCACAATCACCGCATCATCACCATAATCATCACATCATCATCATCATCATCATCATCATCATCATCATCATCATCATCATCATCATCATCATCATCATCATCATCATCATCATCATCCTCACCATCATCATCATCCTCGTCGTCGTCGTCGTCGTAATCATCATCATCATCATCAGCGGCATCATCATCATCATCATCATCATCATCATCATCATCATCATCATCATCATCATCATCATCATCATCATCATCATCATCATCATCATCATCATCATCATCATCATCATCATCATCATCATCATCATCATCATCATCATCATCATCATCATCATCATCATCATCATCATCATCATGACCATGTTCTTCCTCCTCCTCCTCTTCCTCCTCCTCCTTCTCTTGCTCCTCCTCATCACCATCGTCCTCATCGTCATTGTCACCATCATAATCTTTGCTACGATTACTACTGTTGATTGACAAATTCGGTAATTGACAAGAGCGGTATAGTTTGAAGAAAGATTTTTATGAGATAGACTTTGTCGAAAAACGAGATTCAAATAAAACGGGACCTAATCTAATCTAATCTAATCTAATCTAATCTAATCTAATCTAATCTAATATCAGCTCAACGTTTCACACAATCAATAAATTAATCGGGTCACGAACGCTGCCATTTGTGCCATATTTTTAATTGGTGCTATTCAACCAATGCAGGGACAGAGAGTACATGACTGCACTATCGAATGAAGTAGAATCCTCATGAAACTTACACTCGATAGAAGTCCTCAGCACCCTTGAAAAGCGAATGTTTTTGTTGGTAGTAGCATTCACAGTACAACTGTACATGTAGGTCTCGTTAAGAAACTCGCTTGCAGTGATTACATAGGTCAGCTGACAAGACGGCGCTACTACATCTTTACACGAAGATGAACCATTTTTTCTAGCAACAGTCTGTTCGAAGGCGTCCTCTATCGTAAGCACATAAGAAATGTCTTCAGTGGACGTGATATTACAGTTGATGGCGACTGGTTCCCCATTGCAGACGCTGGCATTTGTTGATAACTTCGGTTCTAAATAACAAAAATGCGTAGTCAATATTAGCATACTTCTCAAAACTGCAAGGTCATTGTTGGCGCGGTGGTGTATGAGTATGTTCGGTGCTTGGAACCCGAAGATTGCGGGTTGGAATCCACCTCAAGCCACCGCGTAGGGACCATGAGCAAGTCCTTCGCTCAAAATTGCTTATATTCTTCGGCGTGAAACTCCGCTTCAGTGTCCGCTCTGAAGACGTGAACGCCTCTCAGTATGAATTTTACGGAGCGCTATAAAAAGTGCTGATACACACATTGGACAACAGACATGACAGTCTAAAGTCCAAACCATTTTTGGTTATTGCAAAACACATGCGAAGTTCATCGCGTTATGCAACATATTTTCATTGCTACTTTGTTTGTATATAATCTCAATTTGAATCAGTCCAAATTGACTTCTCGTTTCCCATTCGTCGAATAGAACTGTAGGCCATCTTGTTACTTCTGCAGGTGCAGCACTTGTCCTCACTCAAATGCAAGATGGTTTATGCGAGTTTTTGTAGTTAATCCAAAGCAGATTTGACTACTGCAACTCACTTCTCATTAGCATCGTATCGTCTCCATGAATTTATATAGCACCTCTCGTAAAATGACGATTCAAGGGTAACGCTAAATCTTCCCAGTGTATGTAAGAGATATTTTAATAAACTGGTTCTGCAACTTCTGTCATAGGCCCATAACGAAACGCTTTAACATTAGCATTATATTTAGGCATACAACCAAATTGCATTCGCTAAACTATTCGACATCATAATACACGGTGATTCATTAAAAAACGACCCCCTACATATTTCACTGTAACTCCGTCAAATGTCATGCTATGTGAAAGAAATTTTAAAGGAAGACAGAGGAGTTATTTCTAAACATTCGGAAAGTTAAAGTTTATGTTCAAATTGACCCCTTTGGCAGCTACGCATGCGCGAAGACGAGGACGCCAATGTTTGAGTGATTCATCAATGATGCGCTGATCCATCTCGTCCCATGCCTCCACAATTCGACTTCGCAACTCACTGATATCACATATTCGAGATCTGCAGACCTTCTCTTGCATGACACTCCATATCTTATAGTCCACTGGATTTAAATCAGGGCTGTTGGGTGGCCACAAAGTAGGCGGGATGAAATCAGGTGTTTCAGATTCCAGTACGGTAACGCAACAGTGTCCCGTGCTCTGTGCGCAGGAGCGCTATCCTGCTGGAAGATGAAATACTCATCGGTAATGTCACGAATGTCTGGTAAAAGGCTCTGATTTAGTAGAAAAGCTCTGTAATATTGTCCATTGATCTTAACGCCCGGTTCGATGAAATGAATGTTCGTACGACCGTGTGCAGAGACCCCGACAGATACCATAAGGGATTTACTGAAAGTTGGTTTGAGTTCGCAAAAGACGATTTGCTGGAACGTCCCTCTTCCTTGTACCGGCGGGTACGTAAATTCGATCATTCTGATTGTTACTGGGTGCTGCTACAGTAAACAGTTTCTCATCAGTGAACCAGATGAAATTGACTAAGTTTGCAGGATACAAACGCAGTAGCTGACGGGAACGTTGGAATCTTGCTTGTTTTTCGAGATAGTCGTGACGTCATTACTTTCGTCATTCGCGTTACGTCATTTTGGCTTTGAATGTAAAACAATTTATATAGCACTTGGCTAGAGCATCAAGTGTCATTGTTGTGAAATTTCAATAACATTGATGGTCATCTACATGAGTTATGCCAACTTATGTAGGGGGTCGTTTTTTAATGAATCACCGTGTAGATCTAAATGATCCGGTTTGAAATCTGTGTCGTAGTTTACAATTACAATGCATTGATATTTGAAGCGCTCAGCCATAATTATCTCCGTATTAAATCAACAAACGATGGTCGCTATGCTGGCTGAACCTTGTCGTCAACTTTTACTGCCGGGTCTGGACACTGTATACACTGCACAGTGTAGGACAATCTTTCTGATTAATGGCTTGATATGTCCGTTTGAGTCAATAAACGAATATTATAAATGAGGACCAGCAATAATTCGTTGATGAACCAACATTCTCATCATCATCATCATCATCATCATCATCATCATCAATCATTATCATCATCATCATCATCATCATCATCATCATCATCATCATCATCATCATCATCATCATCATCATCATCATCATTCCAACAATCGTTCCAACGTACCTATTACAACTACTGCGCCTAACGCGGCAGTCATTTTGTCATCGGAGCACGTGCAGTAGTACGATCCAGCATGTGTAAGCGTGGTATGTTTTATTTCAAGGATGACTTCCGACTCCTTTGTGTCATCAACATTGTAGCCTCTTTCTGTAGCAACAAAACTTGGCGTTCTTATTGATCCACCACTTCTATAGTCAGGAGCTGTGTAGACGACGATCTTAGTCAAGACATCTGCTCCCAATTGCCAGGATACGACAGAGAGACCGGCGTTGGCTGAACAATTGAGAGACAGTCGATCACCAGTGGCAACAACCACATCTTTCGGATGAACTTCGCATGTACGGGTAGCTAAAACATAATCGCAATTAATCTACGCTTTTCTTTTTATGAATTTGTAAAGTGACTCTCACAGTACAAACTAATCAGAGAAGTTCCTAATGCGAAGATTCCCTCGAAAGGGAAAAGTCTTAAGACAAAGGGCAGAAAACGTAGTGCCCCATATAAGATCTGAGCATGAGTTTTAGCAGGAAAATTATTCCAGAGCAAAGGCCCAACGGATGCATAGGTGCTGCGCTGTGGTGCAAGAAGGTTGTGAATTATAATCATATCTTGCATAGATAAAGGCGGTTTTAGCAAAGAGAAACTTAAAATAATCAGAACAGTGTGCAGTTTTATCATCTGACTTATGGCACTTGTGGAATTTCTGGACCCTATGCATCGCTGTCCAACTTATCTTTATCACATCAGAATGATTATTTTGAGTTCAAACACCAGCTCACGAAATATTTGTTTCATGAGACACTGTTAGAATCGTTCGATCCACTGCTAAGGCACCCTAACAGTGGTTCTCAAAGAGATTCACTGTGATTTCTGCAACCGAATCATTTGTTGCAAAAGAGGTGTGCTCCATTCCAGACTTCTGTTAGCAGGGCAGCCGGTGTGGCATGAAATTATGTCCGGCATGAAATATTGTCCGGCTCCGCCCACTTCCGTTGTAAAGACAGTATTTCATGCGGCCTATGTATGAGATATTGTCCGGCATGAAATCGTGTCCGACTCCGCCGTTACATGTATGCAATTGCTCACTAGCCTAAATAGCCTACAAAGCACCAATCAACAAGTGGACGTTGACGCCAAGATAACTCTTGCAGCGCACGTGTAGGGAAAGCCGTTGCTAAATAGGCTACCGAGGTTCCATTGTTTGAAGCCAATGAATTTGAAACCTGGGCTGCGTTGCTACCTCGATCTCTCCCCACGCCTCCCCTCTTGTTTCCCTATTGAATTCAGGCAGCGCCCGACCCTTCCACACCTCCCACCCAAACTTTGGCTAACAGGCCCAGTTTCTTTAAGACTGTTCTTCACCGAAGGCAAACTGTTGGCCTTGCATCTGGCCATCAACAAAACGTGGGCTCACTGTGTGCAACACTGAGGCCCATGGAATTGTTCGACAGTCGCTGAGACGTGGCAAAGTCATGGAATGTCAGTTAGCCGATGCCCGCGTATATAGGACAAATTACACCAGTGGGCCACCATCGGGACGACGAGGCAGGCTGTCTGGGCTAATAATTTAATTTGCCCTATTTGTCGCAATTATAGCTCCCAATTTTTATGAGACGTTGGAATTATTATTTTAAGTATTTTAGGTCTTTACCGGAAACGATATGTAATTACTGTTAATAGCAAGTTCAAAATATAGATGTTGATGTCTATTATTAGATGGACAGGCAGCGCTGGAATTATTATCTTTGGTATTTTATGTCTTTCCCGGACAAGATTTCATGATGCTTTAGCTTGACAGTTGCTATCTGATGTCATCGGTCACATGAACCAATGACAACGCTTTCCGGACATAATTTCATGCCGGACAAGATTTCATGCCACACCGGCCCGAGAGGAATAGGGGATTCCCATGTGCCCGGCGACTCTCAGGGCAAAGGCGAGGTATAGAGCCTACAGAGCTTTAGGCTATATACTAAGAAATGAAAATGGCAAGAATAATCCTCATACAAAGACACATAAGCTTGGTATCTAACATTTATGTATATGATTACTAATAAAATGTTGCATATGATAAAAGTAGCCTAAATCATTATTAAGTGTTTCATTGCGACGTGGGAAGGTTTTTTGGCGGGAGGAACAAATACGGTGCTGCAAGTGATAATTTAATGTTAAATCAGTGACATTACAACAGCCAGTGTAAAACTTTGTCATCGATCTTATTAAACAAGAGAGTTAGACAATGTTTTTCAACCCATTTCACACGATTATCTCGGGTGCTTCCTGAACTAAATGGATCAATATTGAACTGGGAGCTATCAAGGGTCTTTTCTGGTCCTCTTCTGTTTATTCTGTGTGGCTGACATCCACTCTATTTTCCCACCCTCTGGAACTGCTGATAATTTCTTTGCGGATGTTGTTAAAGCATTTTGTCCACGCGTCACATTCAGGTCCGTTTTATGGTCATTGTAGGCCAACTCAACTCTGTATTCATTCAAATTGCAACACATTTACATTATTTCTTAAAATTATGCTGAACCATGTTTTGGGAACGCATTCAATTTTCATTCTAAATCTCAATCTACCTTTTATTTTCGATATCCGCTAAATGCAATATTTCCAACCCAGCCTTATCATGCAATTACCCGTCTCACCCCACCCTGTCCTCAAACATCCGCTCCCGTTTTGAAATTGTGGGTTTTCGTCCAACCCTCCTCCCCATTTTACCCCCACCCGACCTGCTCCAACCCAATACCCAACCATCCATCCCCACCCCGCCTCCACCCAAAATCGGGCCCGCCCCATTCCATTCCCCACCCCGACTCACCTCGCAAAGTAGCCTACTCAACTTATGAAAATCATGGAAAATGATGTTTCACTTTGTTTTCATTCAGGCCCCACTGTCCCCAGGACCCCAACCCGTCCCCAATCCACCGATCCACACCCAGCTCCGCCCCACCCTACCCTCAGGATCCAACTCAAATGGGAAAATGGCGTAAAATTATTTTTCCCATTCTACATGTAGATGTGTTATTGAAACGGCTGATGGTTAAATAACAACAGTTCCCTGAAGTAGCCTACTTGGCGACCAATGTGTTAATAACATTGATCGTCGGGTATTGGATAATTATAAAGGTCTTTTAAATTGATCTCAATTTCATATGCTAATAATTTTGTGAATGGGTGTATCTATTTATAATTTTTTATCTATTCTTTAACAACCTGTTAGAATGATAAATCATATCAGTTATACGACGGGTATTCAATCTTTCTTGATGTTCCCGTTTTCCTTGGATGTAGGCTATTTATCTGAATCCATTAGCAGAATTAAAAGTTAACGTAATATAGCTTAGCCAATGTTACTGTTTCGTTAGTTAACTCTAGCCTTAAAATGTTAGCTCGTTAAAATTAAATTTGCAAGTTTTCGCTTTCTGTTTGTTTCCCAATCACATTTTTTAAAATATATTTTCCCCAGGATTTCGTAGGCTCCTGGTAAGTTCGTAGGCCCTAGGCACAGTGCCTATTGTGCCTAATGGATAAGACGGCCCTGGTCATATTCATTACACTTACCGGTACACTTAGTTGAGATTATAGCTTCCTCCCAAGTTCTCTCTATTCCTAGATGACGTAAAACCTTTCCTCCCATGATTTATTCAAACCCAGTTCATTTGGTTTGTCATTCCCCATGATTGAGTATTCGCATATTACGAATATTAAGATTTTAAAATATTTACGAATATTTAAACTGCCAACGAATATCATATTTGTAAAATAATTATGTTCTTTCAAGAAATTCTTTATTCTTAATTCTTATTTTATTATTTATGAAAATGTTTAACTTTTACTGAATGAATTG
Source organism: Lumbricus terrestris (assembly GCA_949752735.1). Taxonomy (NCBI): domain Eukaryota; kingdom Metazoa; phylum Annelida; class Clitellata; order Crassiclitellata; family Lumbricidae; genus Lumbricus; species Lumbricus terrestris. The sequence goes on along the minus strand of OX457051.1, from coordinate 14,297,870 downwards.
TAGGGCCTACAAATTTGAGTTAGTATACGCATAAGCCTATATCAGTAAGCGACAATAACTTTAAAAGATTTATTGTTAACCCTTTGAACCCGTATCCATATAGTTATGGGAGCTCAGAGTTCAACGGGTTAAAAACTTCAAGGCCTCTGCTGGGTCTGGGCAATGTGACCATGCGGCATTCATATCACATTCGATACTTAATTTTAGTCACTTTGTCTGACTACTGACCATCCTCTCCAACTGAGAAGAGACAGAGCCACCGATGACAGTTGGAAAGTAGCAGCAATAGTAGGCTAAATGAGAAATAAACTTTAACTGCCTACGATAGTAGGCCTAACTGCAAATTGATAAAGTGGTTTTATATAAGTGTAGCAAGATGAGTAAATATAACGCAGGAAATAAGAGTGCCAGATTACAGTCAAGCAAAAATTATCCCGATCTCAGCATATTAAGCGCATTGCATATTTTTATTCAGCCTTGCCCTGGATGCGAGTGTTGGTCGTAGAGACATACAGAAACTCAAACTGCTTAATATCGAGTAAAATTGCAGTTACGATCGTTCACCTTAACCCTCGGGCTACCAAGAGGGGGGTGGTTGCCACCCCCTAGGTTTTTCGCAAATCAAACGCGTTCCGTCTGGAATAAAATTTTGAAAAAATTGGTAGCTGTAGAGGGTTCATTGGGACACATTTTGAGATAAAACTTTTTATGATGTCCCCTACCGTTCAAAAGTTACACCCGATATACCAAAGGCACCAGGGGGGTGGATACCACCCCCCCTTGAATATCGTCTGTAACTTTTCCGCCCCTTAATATTAGGAGACACAAATTATACCATTCTATAGAGGGAATGTGGGGCTACATTTCCATGCTCATTGAGTTGTCTTTTGCCAACCGGAAGTGCTCAAAATAAATTAAAATATATATAAAGGTGTTTTATTTTCATAAAATTGTCATGTTTTTTCTATTATAACTTATCCATAATTTATTTTTTAATAGCAATAAATTATGCCACTCTGTAGAGGGCATTTAGGGCTATTTTGTAATACTAAATAATTTAAAATTTGATGACCGGAAGTGCTCAAAATAAATTAAAATGTATAAAAATGTTGGGTTTTTTTGCAATGCGAGCCGATAAGTCTGCGTAAACGTTTTTCAGCATCTATAACATGTTTTTTTGTTTTGATTTAACATAAAACAAACTTATTACTAGTTTTTATAGTTTAATATTGGAGTTTATTATATGTAAACTACTTTTTATATATAAATCATGTATAAAACACACAGAATCTAATATATTCCCTATGCGTAAGCATACATTTTGTGGAATCGACTGGTACCCATGGTAAAAAATTCATAATTTCGAGGTGCCTTCATATTTTCTAAACCTAAATATACCATTTTGTGCAGAAATGAATGCTGAATCGAATGGTGTATTACAAGTTATGATATCTCAAACCAAACCAAAATTCCAGGGGGGTGGTAACCACCCCCGTCTTGGTAGTCAGTGTTACAAAAAAAGCTTGGTAGCCTGAGGGTTAATTCGTTCACGAATATTTGCGAATAGCCTATTTACGAATTTCAAAAAATCTTAATATTCACGAATATTTACGAATATTAAAACCTAAAGTCACGAATACTCGATCTATGATTCCCCTCTCGATCAGCATCTGCTGAATGATTTTATTCTCCTCTTGGAAATATTTCCTCGATATTCTCTATCTTCGACCTGAGTGTATAAATTTTATCCTAAATCATCATTCGCGGCACAGTAGGCCCATTATGTTCTTCCGGCCACAAAACTTTGTAGGCTATGCATAATAATGACCACTTTATCATGCGTAACAATTTTAGTTTTAGTCCTAGAGAAACAAATGTTAGATACATTGTTCAATACATTGGGAGAGAAGGGACACGGCTTGGATTGAATGTGGATGGTCAGATACTGGAGCAAAAGAAGAGTTTCGTGTATCTTGGAGGTCTTATAGATGCGCACGGAGGATCAGAAAAGGACGCTGAAAGAAATATTGCAGAGTTTGCATAGGATCTGGAGATCAAAGGAAATTAGCAAGACCACCAAGGTGCGAATATACGAGACCTTGGTGCTGAGCGTACTGTTATACAACTCAGAGACGTGGACGCTGAAGGAGACTCAGAAAAGACGGTTGAGGGTATTCGAAATGACGTGCTTGCGAAGGATAGAAGGAGTCACAAGAAGGGAAAGGATACGAAACACGGAAATACGCAGCAGACTGAGGATACAACGAGACATTGTGGACAGGATTCAGATAAAAAGAATGCGGTACTTTGGACACGTCGTCAGAATGCAGAGTGGAAGATACCCAAAGGTGGCACTGCAAGGATAGGCCTATGTGCATGGAAAGAGGAGAAAAGGTAGACCCAGGAAGCGATGGATGGATGCTGCAGAGGAGGACTGCCTGAGGATGGGACTAACCGTGGGAGAGGCGGTACGGAGAGCACAGGACAGAGACGACTGGAGGCTATCCATAAAGGAGCGGCTGATGCGGGCGCCAGGGTCATAAGTCAAAAAAAGAAACAAATGTTAGATACCAAACTTATTTAGCTTTCAACGAGGATTAATGTTGCCATTTTATATTTCTTACTAGCTGTAACGGTTCCAGATTTATTGGCGAAAAAATAAATTCAGGCCGCCATTTTGCAAGATGGCTGTTCGAGCACGGATCGGATTCACGGGGACTCTCGGTATTTTGGCAGTGGCGTGTACTTAACAACTAGTCTCTAATTTCTGCTAATTAGTTGCGTCGAATTTCATAATATTCTTCCACTATAAACTGAATGCAATTATATTATACACCGTGTTTAAAAAACTGTGCAAAATTGTTTTTGTCAGATCTTCGTCAAATTTCCAACAAGCTGAATAACTTTTGGTAGGTAGGCTAGACGGCAAAATGGCTGAAATTTTATGTTATAAATAAATTTTCCACCTCACCTGACTCATTTCACCGCACTAGTTGTTAAACACAGATTACCAATTTTTCATATAACGCTTACATTTTATTACCTGCAACAAACTTTCTGACAGCTGAATTAGCACCCAGTAAAGTAAAATGTGGTTTTCTTAGCAGAGTTTTTTAATTGCTATGACAGATCTGCTAAAAAGTGTTAGAGTTGGTGCACTAAAATAATGTGCCTCGCATACACGGACACAAGCGCTTAGTCGGCGACGCAACTGGCCGATAGCAGGATTAACGATCAACTGGTCAAAGCTCGCCCACTCGTCAGGCAGGCGCGTTTTGAGTTCGTCGACATTGGCTATTCTGGACCAGTAAACCTTCTCCTGCAGCACACTCCATATACTATAGTTGACTGTGTCAAGATCCAGTGAATTCGGTGGCCACAGTGTTGGAGGGATGAATTCGGGTGTCTCTCGCTCCCAGAAAGAGACGGTGTCGCGCGCTTGATGCGCCGGGGCGCCATCCTGTGAAAGATAATAAACTTGCCCTGGGATATCCGGCGTATGCCTGACGGTATCTTCTGGGCATAAAGGTTGTCGCGATAGTAGGCCTGTGCCCCATTCACTTCGGCACCCAGCTCGATGCAATGGATTTCAGTGCAGCCAAGCTTCGAGACGCCGTTATATGAAAAAATTGGTACATCTGTGTTTAACAAGGTAGTGCGGTGATATGAATCAGGTGAGGCGGAAAATTTATATATAACATAAAAATTTCAGCCATTTTTCCGTCTACCTACCCAACATTTTTAAGATTGGTAGAAATTTGGCGAAGTTCTGACAAAAACAATTTTGCACAGTTTTTTAAGACACGTTTTATGTATAAAATACGATATTGCAGATTGTAAAGGCACCTCTATTATTTAAATTTGTTTTTAAAATTTTTTGCATAAGCCTTGAGATAGTACTGTTTAGTCTCGTGACTGTCCTGCCTAGGGGCCCAGGAATGTCTCTCGTCAGCCCTGTCAGTTGGAATCGTGTCGTTGTAACTTGGATGGATTTCAGCAATCTTACCAAAAAGCATTGAATCTGTTGACAAGTCAAACATCAGTAATAAACGCCAGAAGGCGATTGTTGTTGCTTCCCAATTCATTCAAACTTCGGTAATTTTCACACACGATTGTATACAGTTAGCCTACTCCAGTCTTCAGTTCATTGACCTATTAATGATCAACATACTATTTACGTTTATGCAAGCTATTCTGACTCAATTACCTACTCAGTACTTTTTTTTTTTTTCCTCAACCAAAACAACAAACAAACATGATACAATTATGACATTGAATAATACATAACATAAATTTGGTGAAGAAGGGGAGACCCAGAAGGGATAGAAAATCCCGCTAATAGGGCCACCCATAATTCATGTAAAATATAAAAGAAAACCATGACAGAACGTTCAATTGTAGGAATATAAAGATCATGAAGGAGAAAGAAAAAAATATTAAGCAATCGACATTTCTGTATACAACGAGAAAAACAACTCTTAACTAATGACTTAACTAAAGACTTAACTAAGGGCTTGGCGAAACCACTGAGCAGAAACCATAACCATTACATATCAGGAAGTGTTTTAAGTAGATAAAGGCGAAGTTTTTGCTTAAATAATCGTGTGTTAGGTAGGGAATGAAGATATGTAGGGTTGTAGGGAGAGAATTCCAACATTGGGAGCCAGTATATTGTATAGAGAATCGACGAGTGTTAGTATGTGCGTAGGGAAGGTCATAAACAGTTAATTTTCTAGTTGTAAAAGAGTGGCGATCAGAGGTAAGGTTAAAGAAATCATTAAATACAAGTGGCAATAGGCCATGGTTATAGCGGTGCATAAACTCTCCTATTTGTAAGTGCCTAATTTGATCGATTTTTAATAATCCAAATTCCTTGAAATACTTAATGTACCTTGTTACTGAATGACTAATTGAATCTGAAAGAATCAAGCTGATATCGCCGTCGTTCTGTCACTACATACAAGGCCAATTAGAATTCTGCTTGCAGTCCATTGCATCTAATTCAGGCATGTGCCATAATCTCTCAGTCAATCAAATAACACTGGTCAACAAATTTTAACTTTTTGTTTGTTTCCGATAAAACTTTGACTGTTTTCTATAGAAGTTGACGTGCTGAACACGGTGGTGTTCTCAGAATTTTTTTATCACGTAAGGTTTTTGAGAAAACGGGCATGCAAGATTTTAACTGAAATGCTTGTTTATTGCATACATTTGCAATATACTATAATTTAATTTCATTGGAAAACAAATCTTTATAACAGTTCTTCCTCATAATATTGGGTGCTGATGATGACTGTATCACTTAAAAATATTGAGAAACATGAAACTAAAGGTTTTTCATAGTTATTCCCTGTTCAGTTGCATATGTATACAATGTATAAGATGCTGCTAAAGTTCCATAGATCTAAAATGCTTTGATGCTGATTTTCGTTTGTATTCTTTGTCTGCAAATCTCGCTGCAGTGTCAAACACTTGTCAGACCAACACTGCTGGATTCCAGTTTCCCTTATACCGTTTTTCCACTGTGGCAATTTCCTGGTGTTCATCGCTAGATTTGTTAGGAACTTGGGAAGAAGTTCAAGTGGAAATGCAAGATGTGAATCTTAAGTGACATGTTGCCTTTTATGTCAGTATGCTGTAAGATTTTGTTACCAAGTTTATTGTAATTTGGAGTTCTATAGTTACCAAGAAAATTCTCCACAACATCCTTCAGTGCTTCCAGGTGATTGTCTCTGTTCAAACTACTTGTCATTGATGATGTGTCTGATCTGTGGACCCACAAAAATGCCTTCCTTGATCTTGGCATCACTCATTCTTGGGAATTTCTGTTGTAGATAAAGAACATCTTCAGTCCTTGTGCAGAAAATCTTCAGCATCCTTGTGCATGGCTTTTTAAAATGTATCAGTTCCAGCTTTAAGTGAAGAGAAGGCAGAAATATTTGTTGGACCGATTTCTGTCCAATACTTGGTGACAGCAAACTCCAGTCTTGAATCCAGTTGTTCTGCTTTTGCTTTCGACAAACCTAAGTCTCTACAAGGTCGTTCAATTCCGACTATGTGAATGAGATGAGGCGCGCCAGACATTGGCCTACCTACTTCAAAATCCGGATCACTGTCAGCAGCTATATACTCGTTCCTGGCTGGATCAATGCAGCAGCATCTTCATTTTCGTCGTCTAAACTCCATTTCTCTGGTGGCTTCGCTATTTGAAGACTTTCATTGTACGGCGCTGGTATCATTGTCGAAAGAAGATCTGGGCATTCAGTTTCCTTTCCTATTCTTGCAGAGAAACCAGAAACATTAGTGAGACAAACTTAGCAGCCCGTCACAGTCATTATCTTTCTGCTCTCGCCAGACCATCGGGACGGCAAACAGCATTGCTTTCGCAGGACCCCCGGAGTCAAACTCTAAGATCTGCAGCACATCTTCCACAGCAAATGAGAGGCACGCATTCCTTGGCTTTCTCTCCAATCTTGCAACCAAAGTACAGCTCAAAGCTTTATTGACAAGTCCAGTCATTGTGTTTCTCTGAGGCCTACTCATACAGCATAGCCTACTCTCCACAACTGTAGCAAAATATACATGTATCACATTTCATGCAACACTGGCGAGATATTTCTGCTGCCAACAACCGTCTTAAAATATATTATAGTTTAAAGCTTATCTGAAAATAAGCTGGCTAACTTGTTATGCATCTTGAATACATGTATACAAAACTAAACTTTGGAAATGCGACTTCAAACTACAAACAAACTGATGTCAACTTCCTCAGTGGGATATGCATGTAGACCTATGCAGAGAAGTGGCTCTAATAGTGCTTAGAACTTTTGCAGGAAGATTCTAACCAGCATTAATGCATATGCAGACCCAAGTTTATATTTTATTATGCAAGGCAAACATATATGTAAACTGTCCTAAGTGCATGCCTGGACATACCTCAGTTACACGAAGCTTATTATAACGTTATAAATTATCTGAAAAATGGAAATAAAGAGAAAAAATTAGATTTCTCAAAAACGTTACGTGATGGGACAATTTCAAGGTCATTTTCGTGATCAGCAGCAGAAACTGCATAAGAAACACCTGAAAGTGTTCAGGAAACAAAATCACTGTTCACCAGTGTAATTAGTCAAATATTGTGCATTGTATAAAGATAAGCTTATATTTAACATTCTACCAAATGCAAAATGCTATCATCATCAACGTCCATGGGCTCAATGCCCGTAGGTGTTAAAAGCCTTCTTCGCAATGTCTCTCCACTCCACTGTCTTGGGCCGCATGTCCCAGCTTCTGCAGGTCTTCTCCACACTCCTCTAAAATGTCATCCGTGCACTCTCGATGCGGCCTTCCACTTTTGTTGTTGCCCTCCATTATTCCTTCTGAAATTCGTGACAGGATTCTTGTAGGAAATTCACCGGCATCTTTTCGCTGTTTGAAGACTTTTCTCTTTTCATTGGCCTGTCACGCTGAGAGCGCTTCTGAATATCTCTGCTGTGAGAAGCGCTTTACAAATGTTTTATTAGATTAGATTAGATTAGATTAGATTTGATTGAAATGCAAAATGGTTCTTCTTAATATTAGCAACATATATTCTTCTTCTCTGCTTATTAAAGCGACCATCGATCAATATAGTTTTATGACGAATTTACGCTAATTTAGGGCCTATTGGCTTCTAAAGCTCTCATACTGGAATCAGACAGCAAAAATAAACAGAGAACTGAGAGCAGCATCAACGTTAATGCATATCAACGTGGCATGGATGTTACAATATGACTGAACATTTTAAAGAGTTTAACATGTAACATGTCACGGTCTTCTGTGTAAAAAGTCGCTATTGAAACGATGGACATTTCAATCTCTGTAAGTTAGAACAAATAATGGAAATTCTGCGTTATATTTAGGACCTATAGATCTATCACGTGGCGGTGTTAAAATAATAGTTTTTAAATGTATCTTCATATGTTCAGAAAATAGAGTGACAAATAGCATAAAATTTATTTAATACACATGTAAGCCTAATCGAGAACTGAATCGTGAAATTTCGGTCTTGCGCCTCACCGCGCTTGCCACATTTTCCTTCATACATGTATATACACATTATACAGGGTTGGCAATAAAAATGACCCCCTTAAGTTTTTATCAATATCTTGGCCAGAATTAAGAATGTCTTAATCAAATTTCACAAGTTCAAAGGCACTCCATATCTACACAAAATGGCCAAATTTCACCAAATTATCTTAAACAGAGCAAAATTATATCACTATTAATGAGTCCACCCACTGTTTTCTGTCAAGGTTATCTAAGGTTATCAATGTCATGAATACGGGAACAAAAAAAACGTGCTCCTCCAGTACCGTGCACTCCCAACTGAGGTGTGGACTGTTGGGTGGCCACAGCTGCGGGTTAGGAAGTTGGGTGCACATGTCTTCCGGGTCAGCTACTACACTACTGCGCCTATACGGTCGTGTGTCCGTGAACAAGGAGAACATTGAGAACACCAGCTGTATGGTAGCTGAACTTCACTTGCTTTAAGCTTTTATATTTTGGAAATTTCCCGTTTTCGACGCTGCGTCTGAAACGCTCCTAAACTTGACAAACTCACGAATATTTCTAAACGGTGTAAGGATTAGTGGTAGGCCTAATGGCTACGGTTGTTGCTTTTAAAATTTCAGGCAAAGGCTAAAAGTTTTGGCCGAATTATGACGCTTGCTTTGCTGGTGTCTACTTTTCGTCGGAACACAGTGTACAAGCTGCAGTATATACCCAAAATGATGAGTGACATTGTACATACATGTATAGTATAACCATATTGTGAGCTACGGTTAACGACATAAGAGATATGATTGTTTACCATCAATTCAAGAGCAAGACCGAGACCGCTATTATACAAGACGTATGTACCTAAATAATTTCTGAAGTGCAACACGACCACCGCACTCGCCTGTATGTTCCGAACTGCGTTCGAACGGATGCTCAATTGCTCATCGCTGTGTCTCTTCCGCGTCCATGTGAGAGGCAGGTAGCCTATTATAGCCCAATAGGCCTACACGCATGCATGTAGCGGTTTGTAACATGTCAATCAATTGGCCGCAGTCTTGAATAGGCTATTTCTAATTACAAACAATCATACATAGTCAATATTATAATTATACAAATTGTATGTGTAGGCCTATGCATAATTTCGGATAGCATTAAGGCTTCGGGAGCCATAGTCATAGTTGTTTAAACGTGCAGTTGTACACAAAATGTGCAGTTCTAGATGGATTTGTGCAGTTGTAGAAGCACTTCTGTACAGTAAAAACTAGCAAAAAAGGTCATATCATCCGATTGGAAGTAATTTACCATGGAGTATGGGACAGGAAAGAAGTGATTGTGCAGTTCTAAAAATTCCTTAAAAACAGCTCTGCTGTCTCCTGTTAAACTACCGAATACCATCTATGTTTCTGCCTATGTTCTTTATTTTTAACGACTTTTCTAAATTGGCACACTCAACACCACCATTTAGACGTTTTCCCAGAATGTAGATAACTATAGTTAAGATAAAATTTCTCTTTAATACTCTAGGCTATTATTCGCGTAACCTGTTCCTGTTTATTTGCACTATTGTTGCTTGCATGACAAGCGTAGGCTATGCATATGTTTCATTGCTGATTGACCTAACTCCATCCACTAAGCGACAATTCTTAGGGACTTCATTTCTTGTTAACCGTTTTATTAGCCTAATAAGAGCGATTTTAAGAACTAAGTAGGCCTACTCATGCGAGAGATCTGTGGCGAATTCTGGTGTGAATGAGCAGTTGTCAAGATTACTGTATCGGATTCTCGTCTTTCAACTCGCTTGCATAAGAACAGTGATCACGTTTGTTGAAAGAGTTACTCTCAATTGTACTGTAATCAGAGGTTTATTTTTTATTCTCTCTTTATACACGGTGGTTCAACAAGAAGTAAGTCAAACTGTTTTTCATATATCTATAATGTCTAATGATTAGTCATACTAAAATTTTCCAGATATTTAGAGAATTTAACCAACAATATGATTCCAACATCTATATAAATAAAAATGTAAAACGTTACTTTTTGTGGCCTCAGAACTCGATAAGTTCTTCACCGATTCTTTTCAAAATTTTCGCAAACCGTTCCATTCGAACATAAGCGTGTTGTTATAATGCCTTTTGGGGGAAAAGCGCAATCTTTTCGACCAAAAAACACAACTATGCGAACTATTTGACCGATCTCGATTTCAATTTCAAACCGACGTTGCTTCCGACTGCGGCCGTCTATTTATAGCGCATATAGGCTACGTGCGTTCTTTTTATAGCGCATATACTTATCTAGCTGTTGATTTCTACAGTAACAAAAACTAACATTTTACATTTTTATTTATATAGATTTTCGCAAACCGTTCCATTCGAACATAAGCGGGTTGTTATAATGCCTTTTGGAAAAAGCGCAATCTTTTCGACCAAAAAACACAACTATGCGAACGATTTGAGCGATCTCGATTTTTACAAAATCAAGGATCTCGGAGTTTTACGGACGGACGGATAACGGACGTACGGACGAAGAGGGACAAAGAAGAGGAAGAGAGGGTGAGTGTGAAAAGGAGGGAGCGGGAGGAAGAGGGAGGGAGAAAGGGGAGGGAGAGAGCGAAGGAGAGGGATGGAGGAAACGGGAGGAGGGTGTGAGGCAGGGAAGGGGAGGGAAGGGGACGGGAGGACAGAGGCAGGAAGGGAGACAGAGGAAGGGAAGTAGGGAGTGAGGGTGGGAGGGAGAGTCTTTTCAGCCACAGCAACGCGTGGCGGGGTACAGCTAGTATGGCATAAATTTGAACGGATAGAAACATAGGGGAGACTTGGTCCAAACTTCGAAAGATGGACGCGCGGCCGAAAAACGATCGCCGAGGAGCGAAGCGCCGAGCAGGAAAAGGGGTTTGTCTTGGTCCAAATATCTATTTATTGAGAAAATTTATGTATGATTAATTATCAGACATTAGACTTAGCCCTATGTGAAAAACAGTTTGGCTCACTTTCTAAACCACGGTTATATAAGAACCAACGAGGAACGTAACGCTGTCGTTTATTCGTCTCTGTCATTTGGGCGAAATGGAACCGTCACAAGAAACCAATCTCTCGCTGATGGATACTCTGTCTGTGGAATGGCGTTCCTACTATTATTCATCCCAGATTTTATCTGGAGGCTTTACTTTTTCTGCCCGTTGTCTTAAGACTTTTCTTTTTCCAGGAGTTCTTCGCACTGGGAGCGCCTCTGATTAGGTTGACGTCATTATTTCGAGCTCAATTCCATGCGCCACATCTGGCCGAAGCGCAAGTAAGTATGATAACAGCGTAAAAATGATGTTATGGAAGTAAATAATGCCCATCACCTTGTCACCTTGTGTTGTCAGCTTCTAGAGCTCTAGCGATTGTCATGACACACATTCTCCATTTTTATTTGGTTTGTTGTATCTCATGACAATTTTCTTGGCATGTTAGCAGAGGTGGTTTGCCATTGCCTTCCTCTGGTTTTGCCTGCCGTGCTCGTTCGTTCGCCTTCCTAAGGAAGGGTACTAACAGTCCGCACCACGAGAAGGTGGGCACGGAGGTCTTTGGTTCATCAGCCCAGGTCGGGTCCGAGTCTACGCTCGTCAGATCACCTTCCTGCTTTACTTTGTCCCAGAGTGGCTGGCGAACCTTTGCGGACCAATAATGCCCATATGACTGCAAATAATTGGAATAAAGAAGCGTAGATTTTAAAAACTTCCTTTATCTAAGTAGACTACAATGGTAACAAAGAACAATCTATGAAAAAAGCACATTGCGGTGATAGGTAGTGACTTTTCAGAAAAAGTCGTTTTTCTCAGTTAGGTCTACGTGTCGAGTGGATATAACAGGTTTTGGAGATAAGCCATTCAAATATAAACCTGAATTTATTATTGTCAAATGCATAGATGTTCAGTTGTTCACCTTAACATAGGCCTATTCCTATTTCTACGCTATTCTAATATTTTTGCATCACTAATGGTAATTAGTGATGTAATTAGTGATCATAGTCTGGGGGATAATGTCCTACCCCGAGGATAATGTCGGGGGGCTTTTGTCCGGGTGGATAATGTCCGGGGCTCCGCGGGGTACAATGTCCCGGTGGGTTAATGTCCGTTTCCTTACTGGCATATTCGGACTAGGCCTATGCATGAACTGAGAATAAAACAACCCTGTGGCGGGCTTGTATCTTTAAGAATAACTCTATTGCTAGATCCTTTCTATTTTCTCGTGGTCACAAACGAAGAGGAAGTACTTCATAACGTGGACATCTCCTCGGAAGATAGGGGATATAATCTTTAGCCTATACGAAAAATAATAACAACTCTTAAGTGGTTCAAAATCCATCATAGCCACGCACACGCACACACACACACGCACGCACAAACACACCAATAAGTGTAGTCTACACACATCAATCCATGCTGGAAAACTGTTATGGGCAACACTTCTGACTAGACACAGTGCTCGTGAATAAGCTGATGCCCTACGCTTGACTTTAGAGTCAGGCTTTACAAATTTGGAGATTACAATTACGATTACGAGGGGAGAACTTGCTCAGCAGATCTCCAAGCATTATAGCCTATACGCCAGTAACCCTTACAGATGAGTCTCGAAATCATAATCTCGCGCTGCAAGAGCCAAACGGCCACCGAATAATTTCGTTGCGTTTTCTTGTAATCAATTGGTGTCTCTTCCAGATTCAACTGTAAGTGTGTTGAAAACATTCAGTGTAAGCCAACCAAAATAGCGTGCATCGAAATACTACTAAGCGATGACACTACTTTCCTGTCACGATAAACTCGAAAGCATGGTGTAAGAGGGGATGGTGTGCGCACTTCCTACACTGGCCATACAATATTTTTGGCTAGACTTATTTTAATTCAGCAGGTGGCGTTGCTGTCCCCATTTGCGCGTTGGCAGCATAGACAATTATAGAGCAAGAAGAATAAAGAACATTCGAAACACGGAACATAGGGACAAGGAGAGGGCAGGAACATAGCAGGGAGTATCACTTGGAACATATAAGGGGCGATGAGGATCAGGTAACATCCCAGGGAACAGGGAACATCACACGGAACACCAGAGAACATAGGCCTAAGCGAATATACAGCAAAGAGCGTGGAACGTGAGGAACATGAAGCACCGCAGAGAACATTGTTCAGAGAATATGAGAATACAGGACGAGGAAGACTGTATGCATTACGGAACACGCCACACTTCAGGACTGTAGTGTAGAACGTAAGGAACATGGAGCATCAGGGAAAACATCGAAAACATTAAGGAACATGGAATACGGAAAGTGCAACAAAGAATTGGAACACAAGGAACATGGGCCATCAGGTGACATAAGGAACATGGAACATCAGGGAAAATCAGAATCAGTGAAGAACAAGGAATGTGGAACACAAAGAACAGGGAACATCACGGAACATAAGGAACATTAAACATCACAAAGAACACCAGAGACATCAGAAAACAAAAGACGCGGAACAAGCAACAAAGACCGTGGAACATAAGAAACCTGGAATATCATGAGAAAATGAGAAACATTTAAGAACACGGAATGTGGAACACGCAACAGAGTCCGTGGAACATATACGGAACATGGAATATAAGAGGGAAGATCAGAACCATTCAGAAACATGGAACACGGAATGTGGAACAAAAAATGTGGAACACAAGGAGCAGGGAACATCAGGGAACGTAAGGAAAATGGATCATCACTGGAAAACAGAACACGGAATGTGGAACACCACACAACAAGGTCTGTGGAACGCAAATAACAAGAAACATAAGAGGGAACACAAGAAACATTAAGGAACATGGAACTCGGAATGTGTAGCAAGAAATGAGAAACACAAGGAACATCAGGGAACATAAGAAACAAGGAACATCGCGGGAACTTCAGAGGCATTTAAAAATATGGAACGCGGAACACGCAACAAGGATCATGAAACATAAGAAACATGAATCATCAGTATAAACATTAGAAATATTAAGGAACATGGAACGCGGAATATGCAACAAGGACTGTGGGACATAAGAAACAGGGAACACCATGGGTCGCAAGGAACATGGAACATCATATTGAACACCAGCGACATCCGAAAACATAGGACGCGAAACAAGCAACAAGGACCATGGAACATAAGAAATATAAACAATTAAGGACCGTGGAACATAAAGGATATAAACAATTAAGGACCGTGGAACATAAAGGATATAAACAATTAATGACCATGGAAGATAAGGAACCTGGTAAATTACAGTGAGCATCAGGGAACAAGGAACACAGGGAACACGGAACATCAAGTAACAGGGAACAGAGGGCACATAACAGAGAACAAGGGAACACGGAACATCGATAGGAACATCAAGGTAGAGGACATAGAGAACATGGGAACACAGGGAACACATAACAACCCATGGAACAGAGAACGCGGAACACTGGAGAAAAGGAAACAAAGAGCAAAGGGAACGGAATATAGCAAAGATAAAATTAATTGTGTCGCCCTCCTCCTTCGTCCAGACATGAGACTGGCACTAAGGAACGGACGTGCAGTGAAGGAGTATAGGTATGTATGCCATACCATATCATGAAATTCCATTAGGCTTATGGGTGAGGCCCGTCAAATGAAAACACCATCGCCATCTAACGCCTCTAGCCACAAATTTCAGCCACGTACGCAAACCATCCCTTCTTACACCATACTCGAAAGTAGAAGGTTTGCTACGCCACATGCACAAGCGTGCTTTAGGCCTACGACAATCATGCACCCTAGCCAATTGCGATAATAATATACTTTTTCAACTTAACCTTTATTGACCTAACGTTCCCAAAGTGGAACATATTTTGAAACAATTTGGAGCGACTGTAAAACCTACTGTAAGTCATCTAATACATGTTCATTTACTCGTCCAAAGATGGGGGCATGTTTACTTACTTTTATTTCAAGTCTGTTGCACTAGATAAAATAATTATTTTGATGCAATTTTGTCAAAAAACGACATTTATGCTATTAAATATTTAAAATTACTTTAAATTACAAATGCATGATAATTAATTTCTTTTATCGTCTATTTGGGTTGAATTGTATCTATTGTGCCTACTTATGGTCAACTTTTTTAATGGTAGTGCCTTATGAGTGAGCGACGCAGCTGATTTTACACATGTTCCACTTTGGGAACGTTGGGTCACTCTCACTAGTTGTATCAATATTTTTGCGTTATACTGAAATTTGCCCTGCTCGCTCCAAAATTTACATTGATAGTAATTGTAATTCCAATATGAGTATGAATTCTATAATTAATACTAGTAGAAGTATTAGTGCGCCTAATATTGTTATTATTAGGCCTATTTATTATTATTTTTATCACTGTGATCAGTTTCTTTGGCGTTATGGCAGTTTGAACAGTGCGTTTGGCTCTCTGTGGCATGATTGTTTCAACGTAAATTTGAGTTCTGATTAACCCATATTATTGCTCCGTTTTCCCCGCAGGGTTGGTTGTTTGGGAACAGGGTATGGTGGGGATGAGATGGGTATTGGTGGGATGGGGCCGGGGCAAGATGCGGTGGGACCAAGGTGAAACAAAAGTGAAACATTATCTTTGTTATGAAGTTCATATGTTGAACCTTTTTGCGGGGTGGGGCGGCATGGAGGGTTGGGATATAGTGGTGGGGTATGCCTGACTTGGGGTGAAGGTGGGGTCGAACGGTTGGGTATGGGTTGAAGTGAGCCGGATGGGGCGAAGTGGGAATAAGTGCTGGACGAAAAACAGAAATTTACTCAGAGGAATGGGCTGTTTAAGAGGGGTGCGTAGTGGGGCGGGGTTGGGGGGGGGAAATGGGGCGGTGTGGGGCGGTATGGGGTGTGGTGAGGGCGGTTGGAATATGGGGTTGTAGTGCGCCGAGTGGAGTCAAAGTGGGAAGAAAGGGTCAAAGTGAAAACAAGTGAATCATCATTTTTATGAATTTCACATGTTGAGCATTTTACAGAATGGGGCGGGGCGTAGGGGTTGGAATGGGGTGGAGATGGCCGAAATTGTGTGGAGGAGGGTTAGGGTTGGACGGTAGAGGTGTGGTGTTGAAGTGAAGCGGGTGCGTTCAAAGTGAGGAGGGGGTTGACCGAGAAACCAAAAAATTACTTCAGACAGGTGGTCTGTGTGAGGGGCGAATTTGGGGAAGGCGGGATGGGGTGGCGGAGTTGGGACTGGGGACTGAAGTGGTGTTTTGGGGGTATGCGGTCGGTCAGGGTAATGGCGCGGTTGGAACGGTTTGAAAACAAATTGAAACAATATTTTTCATAAATTTCATATCTTGAGCATTTTATGGGGTGGGTTGGGGTGGAAGGGTGGGGCTGGGTGAATGGGTGGGCATAGGGTGGGGTGGGTAAAAGTTAGGGTAGAGGTGGGGTATTAGCCTTTGTGATTCACAGCTTTTACAAAACTGTATATCTGCATCATTTGGATAAAGTCATATTTTTACATAATTTATGCATGATGTTTTACTAGTCAAAGTGACCCAACGTTCCACTTTGGGAACATATGCATAATTTTTACATCAACAAATTTTTTAGATTTTTTCACTGATTGCCTCTAATTATGCGGTAAACTCTAACATAGTGAAATTCTGAAGTGATAGAATGACGATTTCAGTATCTGGGATGATAAAGGTTAATCTCACTGGTGACCGGATATACATATTTGTTATTGAGTGATTAGATAAGGCCGACGGCCAGAGTAAGTCCAAAAATTTAATTATGAAACAGGATGCGTGAGATTGTGTCAAAAAATCTACGCTAGACTTTTGGCCTACACCCAGAACAGGCAGTGGACAGTGTACTATTCAAGTAGCCTATAATTATCATCTGCAAATAACGAATGTCTGCTATTTCACATAAGCGCACTATGACTGAACAAAGGTTTGTTCCTTATAGTCTATAATGTTTGAAAAATTTCTTTTTAGTTGTGCTTTTGAGTGGCTATGATCATTTGAATAGGTGCGAAGCATAACGCAAAAGTCGACGTATTGCATTCAAGGAATAGAATTCAAAATTTAACTAGGCTTAAGTGGTGGTATAAGGGCGGGTTTTTGGAGCAAAAGACCCGTCCATTGTTCTGAACAATAGACCATTGTTGACCAACGCTCGACGGTTCTATTGTATAAAAATCATTGCACCTTTTACATATTTTCTTTTTATCTCAGTTAGTCTAATTCCAGTTTTACCCCGCCCGTTAGTCTGAACTCCATATAGGCCTACGAATACGAGGAAAACCTCGAAATCCTGCTCATTCGATCCGCTTCAGTCATTTTTTTTTATTACGGACGAAGGCGACGATTTGAATGACTTTCTTTTTATTGTAGCGTATAGGCCTACATGCTAGATGCAATGATCCTCGCTGCGCGATAATCACCGCCCAGGATTAAAAAAAAACGCTGGATGTTCTTTTGTCTGCGTTAGTTAACATAGGCTATTAACAGCCCTGACTAAATTAATTGTCTATGATAACTATTTGAAAAACTATCTTTCACAATGTCAATATTGGCTCACTAAATAGTGGTTAATGTAGGCAGATTTTTTTTATTTCTTGTGCAAAATTTGAGTCTGTTGAGTGTTGACCTATAATTAGGGGAGAGTGCTCCAAGATGCCCATGCTAACGAAGATTGGGCTTTTCTTCTGTGTGGATTCCAGGAGAAGTACATGTTGATCCAAAGAGTGATCAAATTTTTTAAACAATTGGGAAGAACATTTTTGGAAGTATTAAATCGTATCTTTAAACAATGAAACAATGGGAAATTTTGATGAGATAACAGCCTAAAATGTCACTATTTCATGTTGTGTAGAAATTTTGTTAAACAACAGCAGGAATGCTTTTCAAGTCTTAATCCACGACAATTTCGTAAAAATTGCAACCTAATTAAGATGCTACCATCGCAGTGTGGCAAGAAAAAATTCGAAAATGGTTAGGAGCACAAGTCCCTTCGGCCCTTCCCTGCTCGGCGATCGTCCTTTGACTGCGAGTACGTCCCCTAAAACCATGAACAAGTCTTCGCCTATGAACAGAGGTAATTTCAATAACTCTCCTATAAAAAAGGCTCAAAAAAATTTTCGCGCGCAGTTTTTCAACATTCGTTTGAGCACTCACACTATTCGGATCAACTCGGCGCCTATGTGGATTGGTACCGGTATGGCTTTCTCGAGGATCCTGTATGGCCGAGTGGGTTGTAGCCCGCTCGCCGCGCCGGCGGAGCGGGTTCGATTCCCCGGTCGGATCTTTACATACTGCGGGTGGCTCGGTCGCAATATAAACGTGGAGTCGACGCTGATCATCTTTGAAATGAAAGAGTCGTTAAACCCCAACATTTCATTTCAGGTACGCCGACTCCAAGTCTGCTGTCACGTAGACCAACTGAGGAGTACGCCCAGTAAAATCCGCTCACAGCATTGCATTTTGAAATTGACTCAATCGGCTTAGACAGTTAGCCTACATATCGTGCTTACGTTTTATTGTGCTTTTGAGTTTTAGCCTATTTTTTTTACTTGGCTATGTAACCGTCAATTTCATAAAATGTCAGTTTTTAAATTCGCTTTGCATGATGATAATTTGTATTGTACTATTACAGATTATACAACACTAAATAAACTGCGACAAAATTATTTAACGACGATATGAAAAACGACGGACTGAACACGACGACTTGCATGCGACGAATTATGCAGCGACGATTTAATTTACGACGACATAAATTGTGATGAATTGATTACGACGAAATCACTTGCGACCAAATGATAGGGAACCATCATGCGTATGACGATTGAATTGACTGATTTGTCACACAATAGAGAGCCTATACATCACCACGTTGATGCTATGCTGTAGGTTACTTTAGATTTTTCCAAGACCACCAGAATGATCAACAGTTACTGCTGGCATGGGTTTCTTGTCTGCTGGTTAACGTCTTCAGTTTTTGCTGAAGGTACGATAGTGTTAATTAAATATTAGGGCCTATTATATTCGACATTATTTATTTTGTCGTGTAGGACCTAATAATTGTGAATTATAGCGTTTCGCGTGGCATAGTCGTTGATTCAGATTATGACATTTTCATGCACCAGTCCTGCAGATAAGGTGTGTAAGGTTCATGATAAAAGTTGATCGTTTAATCACAGTTAGCTTAGTATACGATAATTATATAGTACGCCCCTGTTTTAAAAAAGCTAATTCTGAATAGCGCACTGATGCAGTAAGCTTACTTAATGTCGTCAGGATGAGAATTGCAGTGGGGTTGCAATAGTCCAACAATAGTTTTTCTTGTGACACATAGTAACGTCTTCATAACACACCGAATTCCACATAAATTAACGTCTGACCACCTCAATTTTTTGCAATTCTCATACCTGGGTAATGAATGTCGTTGCTTCATAATTGCCAGCGCAAAAGTTTAAATGCTTGTTGACATTATTTCACCCGCTAAGCGACCATTCCTACTCGCTGTATTTTTTTACTACCGGTTAATTAGCTTAGCATATGCGCTTTTAGGAATAATGTGACCACACGAGAACTTTCTGGCGAATTCATTAGAATAATGTTTCGACTTTCAATTCAATTTGCATATAGGAAGAGTTAATTATCTCAAGCAGGGTTTGATTAGCTGCGCACGCGTTAGATGTAGGTTAGGGTGTCCCAGAAAAACTTTTTTCTTGAAATTCTTAGGTCTCACCAGTCAAAAAGTTTCCTATGGGGATGATAATATTTGTTTAATTTTTTCGAATTTTTAAAATAATTTGTAGGTGGCCCCCAAGGAGCTCAAAATTTTATATATAGCGTACTATGATATTCGTGTGCAAATATTTCAATATATGTGGCAACGTCATTCACACCACATATATTTTGCATGCTTTTGCACAAAATATGATATTAATTCATTCATTCCGAAAACTTATATAGCGCCCCTTCAAGAAGCCTACTCAGAGGCGCTCCCAGTCCAGCCACAGCTAAAAAGATAGGTGCTGAGCAACTTGTAGAAAGCAGGCAAATTATTCCGAGATAGTAAGCCTAGTGCAAGCGGGAGCCCATTCCTTGTGGACGGGCCAACAACCGAGAAGGCTCGACGCTGTCTGGTAGCAGAGCGGGTTCGAGGGACCAGCAGCTCCCCATTGGCCGAAGAGCGTAAAGTTCTACGGGAGGCTACGACAGAGACAGGGCGACAGAGATCAGATAAGTAGGAAGGAGCACTACCAATTAAAAACCGCCAGGATATGTCATAGGCTACAATGTAATTGCTCAAAAAATGTTATACTGTATTTTGCTCAGACTGGTTTTGCAGTTAATTGACTGAAATTTGACAAAATTTATATATGCACAGACTTTTCATATAATTATTAGAATTCGGAATATTATTTAACCATAATTATTGACTACTATAATTATTCGAGCAGTTATTCAAAAAATAGTTTACTTTGAGATGGCATATTAGAACACAGTACCAAATGTGAGATAGTCACATGTTTGGTACAATCAGTAGTTCACTACATCGGAAGAAGAGACTCAAGTGAGTCATGGTTGCAATTTGGGAAATACTTTCGATGTTTTTCAACAGCTTGCAATTAGAACTGTTTATGTCTTTCATTTGTCATGGCATTAAATGTCTGTATCAGGCACAGCCATTGACACATGTCAAGTTGTTCACGATTACAATGGCTTAATTGAACGATTTTCCAGATGGTCAAACAGCAGGACTCTCTAGAAAGCT
Organism: Lumbricus terrestris; assembly: GCA_949752735.1. Lineage (NCBI taxonomy): Eukaryota > Metazoa > Annelida > Clitellata > Crassiclitellata > Lumbricidae > Lumbricus > Lumbricus terrestris. The sequence goes on along the minus strand of OX457051.1, from coordinate 14,277,073 downwards.
GTCGTCAATGCCGGTAGTCTGGAAAAAGCTTTGAGAGATATATAGCTCTTATAAAGTTGTGGAAGAAACTTGACCAAGTGAGATCCGAAATCGGGGTCATGTGTAGTATGACTCTGTATGAGAGTTGCTTCCTTGTGTGGTGTTAAGAGATCGGAAAACAATTCAAGAGTTGCGTGCTCTTGACTGAAGTATCAAGAATGGCATTGCATTACTTTAAGTGCAGTAATACTGAGAACACGCAGGATAATCATATGCTTGTAATCTTCTAACTAACATGAAGCAATTAAATGGAGCATCAGCTGAGGTCGGACAGTGCGCCAGGATAATGAAACTCATAAACAGTTCTAATTGCAAGCTGTTGAAAAACATCGAAAGTACTTCCCAAATTGCAACCATGACTCACTTGAGTCTCTTCTTCCGATGTAGTGAACTACTGATTGTACCAAACATGTGACTATCTCACATTTGGTACTGTGTTCTAATATGCCATCTCAAAGTAAACTATTTTTTGAATAACTGCTCGAATTATTATAGTAGTCAATAATGGTTAAATAATATTCCGAATTCTAATAATTATATGAAAAGTCTGTGCATATATAAATTTTGTCAAATTTCAGTCAATTAACTGCAAAACCAGTCTGAGCAAAAAAAGTATAACATTTTTTGAGCAATTACATTGTAGCCTATGACATATCCTGGCGGTTTTTAATTAGTAGTGCTCCTTCCTACTTATCTGATCTCTGTCGCCCTGTCTCTGTCGTAGCCTCCCGTAGAACTTTACGCTCTTCGGCCAATGGGGAGCTGCTGGTCCCTCGAACCCGCTCTGCTACCAGACAGCGTCGAGCCTTCTCGGTTGTTGGCCCGTCCACAAGGAATGGGCTCCCGCTTGCACTACGCTTACTATCTCGGAATAATTTGCCTGCTTTCTACAAGTTGCTCAGGACCTATCTTTTTAGCTGTGGCTGGACTGGGAGCGCCTCTGAGTAGGTTTCTTGAAGGGGCGCTATATAAGTTTTCGGAATGAATGAATTAATATCATATTTTGTGCAAAAGCATGCAAAATATATGTGGTGTGAATGACGTTGCCTCATATATTGAAATATTTGCACACGAATATCATAGTACGCTATATATAAAATTTTGAGCTCCTTGGGGGCCACCTACAAATTATTTTAAAAATTCGAAAAAATTAAACAAATATTATCATCCCCAAAGGAAACTTTTTGACTGGTGAGACCTAAGAATGTCAAGAAAAAGTTTTTCTGGGACACCCTAATGTAGGTCTACCTGATACTGTTTGTTGCAGCTGCTGTCGACGCTTGCTCTATTGAGCCGTCTGCTGCAGTCATCACGTCTGGTGAACGAGTTACTCTCAATTGTACTGCAAATGAAGGTTGTTCCATCCACTCTTGGCAAGTCGGAGTCCATATCGAAAATAAACTTGTCGTTTATTCACCTCCGACATTTTCGCGAAATGGAACCGTCACAAGAAACCAATTTCTCGCGGATGGATATTCCGTGACTAATGTGGCAGAAAACAAGATCTCACTTCACATGAACAAGATAAAATTATCGCAGGCTGGATTGTATTTATGCCAATGTAGAGATGAGTCACTGAGTACCGCGACAATAGTCGTAGTTGTTCTTGGTAGGAAGCTTTCTTATCAGATTCTTTGCGCATAGGTTCTTGCGTCGCTTTGCGAAACCATAGACCTACACCTTTAACGGGGCGCGGTGCTGTAGTGGTGGCGTCGTTGCCTTGAAACCGGAAGGTCCGAGGTTCGAATCCACCTTAAGGCGCCGCGTAGGGACCTTGGGCAAGTCCTTCACTCGCAATTGCTCAGCGTTTCGGCGTGAAACTCCGATGCAGTGTCCGCTCTGCAGTCGGGAGCGCCTCTGAGTAGAGAGCTTGAAGGGGCGCTATAACAAGTGCACATACAAACAAAAACAAACAAACCTCAAACATTTCATGTCTGGCAGTCAATTCCATACACGTTGTAAGATACAGACCTACTACATAGCCTATAGAAGAACATTAATAATAACCGAGACACAAAGTTTCACCAATGCAATCATTTCATAAGATACAAACATGGAGACAGCACTTCGGCAGTTGTCTTGTCTCGAGTGAACTCCATTTCAACTGAACTGAAGCTTTTAGTATAGGTCAAATCATGGCTTATTTCGTGGCAATTTACTGCGTCTGCATGCGTGATAACACAAACACTATTGTAGAAGACCTAGATCTAGGCCTATATAAAAATTCATGCAGGTAATGCAGCAAGAAGCATATTCACGTCCTTATTGTCTTACCATTGGTCAATAACTTTATGGAAGTAGGCTAATCATCTGTTGATCCTTAGAGCATCATTAGCGTATTCTGAATAGGCCTACAGGTCTGTAGAAATAATTATCAGTTGATGGATCATGTTGTTGTGTGTGTCTGCTGCATGCAGATAAATACAGTCATGTAGGCTGGTTGCCGTTTTCGGTGCAAATGCAATAATTGTAACTTTTTCTTTCTTGATTATTATGATCTCAGTGAATCTTTGTCACTCCCGTTATCAAAAATGAATTGGTGGCTATAAGCTAGGGTGATCAAAATTTTTCCGAAATTTAATCAGCATAGTTCCTAATTTTGTTCCTTTTGGGTACAAAATAAATCGTGAATAAGAAATTGTTAGGTCAAAATTTAATGCATTTTAAAGGTAGCTCGATGAGCCCAAAGTTTCCACATACACTCGTATTCAAACAAGAAATTGAAATAATGGTCATGCGATATTTCACACAAAATAAAGACGAACAGCACAAATAATTGGGTCATTTCGACTCAAAATAGTTATAAGGAAACATATATTCACTCACCACATTCTGCTGACTAAAGTAGTTTAATATTCCCCGGCAGTAATCCACGTCGACATCACCATTCTCATCTATTCTCGCTGATTTGCAAAGAAATGCTTTAAACTCATAAAAAATAATAATAATGACGATGGCGTTAAACTTAAACGTCATAATTATAACTTAAGAACATGCGCAGCTTGCTGATTTGCAATTTCAAAAATAAAGATGTACTTTCAACTGATGACTCTCACTTTTCTGTGACTCAGAGTTCCTGTTTCTTTTTTATCAGACACCTCAACTAAAATCTTTACTTTGACACTTTATTAGTCTGAATTGCTGCTGGAATTTTTACGTTATTGAAAATGCAGCTTAACTCAATTGTCATTCAAACTCTCTGGCACAGTTGTCCTCAAAACTTTCTTTGATGAAAACGAAAAGAGTCTTTAATGTGTAGCCTCCTCTGGGCAATTAGATGGATTGCTTCTGGTTTCTCAATTGACCAGATTTCTCTTCTCAGCCTTGTCACAGAAGTGCAAAGTTTTCTTCCATTAACACTATTGTAATTGCAATTGTAATTGAAACATTTATATAGCGCCGTTTGCAGATTCAGTGACGCTAGAAATTTTATTTTCACTGCTAGCTGAATTGCATTAAATGAAGCAATATTTTACTTTCTGTTGCAGCTAGGTCTATAACAGTGCTGTCCAACCTTTTTGGCACCGCGGGCCGCAGACGACATAATCTTAAAGCCGAGGGCCGCAACAGTAAATTCAAAAAAGTAATAGCTAAAATTTTGCGATAATTATTGTTAGAGGCAGGCTATTGACATCAATGATGGAATCATTCAAATGAGAAATGAATGATAATAATACACAAGAGCATATACATATAATTTTGTATACACATGCCATATTTATTATCCATGCCTTACAACGGTTCAGCACAAAAAGGCGTAGGCCCATAGGGTGACCCAGTGACAGTTTTTCTTGCTCAGCTCCACTTTATGGCTGAGCTAGCGGATTCCCATCCCTCTGCCCGTCGAAGGCGCCGAAGCCTGTGATGAAAGACTAATGAAAACAATTTGGTGTAAAGTTGACATAGGCTCAAAGAAGGAAATTTCAACCAGTTAGCCACTGTCTGTGTTACCCACAGATAGCAGGTAACTGCTTCGACGCCTTCGACGGGTAGAGGTCTTCGGTCCAAAAATCAGTCATAATCGTCGGTCGAGAAAGATCCCAAGACATCGGCTTTCGTCGGCCCTGGGTCCCTTAGGCCTATATCGATTTTTTCCGTCCAGCCCTCTGGACAGGGCTGTTTTTAAGGAATTTTTATAACTGCAGGACTGCACAACCCCTTCTTTTCTTTCCGATCCTCCACGGTAAATTAAATTACCTCCAATCGGACGACACTCACCTTTTTTGCTAGTTTCAACTGCACAGAAGTGCTTTTACAACTGCACAAATCCTTTTAGAACTGCACATTTTGTGTACAACTGCTCGCTAAAAAAGCCCTACCTCAGGACTACAACTGGACTAAGCTATCTCTCGAAAGGCATGGTCTTACAGACATGGTTGAACTCTGCAGGAAATGATTAGGTGAACGGTTTCTGATGGTTTCCGAAGTAGAGACTATACTGCAGAAATAAAACCAGAAGTCATGTTTCAACCTCTTGGAGAGACTAATGAAACCTATGTAGTGATGTAGAAAGCTAGAGGACATTTAATTTAGTTGTCGGTTTGCTTTCCTAGCAGCCGTCCAAACTCCGACAACGGTTATCATTAAGATTAAATTAACGTAACAGTCGACCACTGACTTTGTCTATAACTTCATTTGGCACAAAGTTTAAAAATTTTTTTAGTGAGCTCGGCGGGCCACTTGAAATTGCCTCGCGGGCCGCATGCGGCCCGCGGGCCGCACGTTGGACAGCACTGGTCTATAAGAATGAACTTTACACGAATAATCACCTAAAACCACTTTTCATTATCTTGTTAACCATGCTTTGGAAAATGGAATTCCATAAAAATGACATTTATGAAGGAAAAACTTTCAAAACATCAATTTCAGAATAAAGTGAATAAAAATGCCCATGATAATTTATCTAACACTGTCAAAAAACAATGTCTAGACAGAAGTAACCAAGCATTTGTACTTTCATATACTATGTAAAATTATTCCTACTTCATTACAATTACGTCATTGGTCAGAATAAATATTACAATTCAACAGGAGTTTTAGCAATAGACCTACACAAGAAAAAAGAATAGTTTATGTAGGCCTAGGCCTAGGACTATGTATATAATTTCATTGCATGATTACAGCATAATCTAATTTGAAATGTTGCATTTCAGTGTCTTTTCAATTGTAGTTGCGTTGCAGTTCTTCATTTGGACCCATCTCAGATTTCAAGGGCATTGAGCGACCTCTAACAAAATTATCTGCTATGTCAGTCAATCAGCCAAAATTATATTATCTCCATTGTGATGTGAATACTAGGCTATGAGGCCCTACTTATCGAAACCTGTTTTCTTTATTGTATTCTATTGCCATTGTTTCGCATTCAGAGATTGTACTGAAAAAAAACATTTTCTACAGTAAGTTGGTAGAAAAAATGAAATTTATGGTTATAATGGCGAATCTCTTTTCTGTCAGCATCGGAACCACAGTTTACTATCATTCCCAGCGTCGCTGCTACTGGAAAACCAGTCAGTTTCAACTGCAATATTTCGTTCAACGGATCTGCAGACATTTCATCTAATCTCACAATAAAAGACATCTCTGGAGCCACTGTTAACAGAATTGTCTGTTATTCGAATAACCATCTGACGCCTTGTGCCATAAACTATACGATCACTGCAAATGCATCTGTCGATCAGTCATTCACTTGCTCAGTGGAGTTGATTGCCAACAACAGCATAATTTATTCAAGACTTGTTAACAATTCACTGGATTGGAGTAAGTTTCTTTCCAATCTTACGAGTAAGCTACTGTGTGTCCGTTATTTGATTGTGTTATGCGTCACATTCTCGGAGTATTTCGTGCTGAGAGCGCCTCTGAATAGTTATTCTGAAAGGTGCCACATAACTTACTTACTTAGTAGAATCTACATAGTCCTTCCCGTGCCGGTCTGCACATAACATAATGTATAAATAGGCCTACATTACAATACATCAGAAAGTGTAACGCATGCATTTGCGTAATTTTATCCTGATTATTTAGCTTCTGTGCCTCACTTAATAAGAGTTAACTTTTATCTGAGTGTCGTGTAAGCTATGGAGAGACCTGTGTGGAATATCAATTTTTTGCTTTATATCATAGTTGTAAAAAAGGTTTTTTTCGCTTTTTATTCTCTCCCAAAAAACGTGGTTTTTTCGTTTTTTATTTTTCCCAACGTTTTTTATCGTTTTTTTCGATCTTTATGTAACTTTATTTAATTATTTTCTGTCTAATAATATTTTCCTTAATTTAATTTTTTCTGATAATCCATACGTTTCACCGTACTCTCAAGGATGTATGTAATTGTTTAAGTCATTATTTTGAGAAATACATGTAGTAGATCTCTACACGAAATGAAATTTGTAAGAGTTATTTTGATATAAAATTCTTGGGCCTATTATTAATATTTATAAGTAACAATTTTAGGCACAAATGTAGCCTACAATATATATTTTAGTAAACATATCTGGTTTTTGCTTCTGGTTAGATTTTAATTATGTTATGTCGATCAGCATAAACTTATAATGTGGACTTAGGCCTATGTCTACAATTTAAATTTCAAAAGAGTTCGATACATTTTATTTGTCCGAATTTCTTATTAAACCAAAGTTTAAAAAAAATAACTGTGGTAGATTAATGCTACTTTTACCAATTATTTTGGCCTAATAATAAAGTTGTGTTATTTGCAGTTTCTTGATAAAATTGCAAGACTAAGCAAGGTTTGTATGCTGAAAATGAAATTTCAGATGTAACAAAGGCAAATAATTTTCCGTTTCCGTTTTTTATCGTTTTTTGTCGTTTTTTATTATTACGAAAAAACCGACGTTTTTTTACCGTTTTTTTATTTTATTTTAATCGTTTTTTACATCTATGCTTTATATGTATACAATTACACTAATTATTATTACAGAACATGTTATCAGCGCAGAAATTGTAATGTCCAACCCAAGCAAATGTTTCTCTGGAAAATGTGTCGTCAGTGAGAGCATCACATGTAAGACCGATGGAAATCCTGGAATAACATTTTATAAGTGGTGGCAGATACAATACAACTGCAGTAAATTAGAAATTGGAGACGGCAGCCAAAATTTAGTGCTAACTAAAATTGGTTTATTCACGTATCAATGCCAGGCCTACGACATCATTCGAGGAGTTAGGCACAATGCCACCAGCAGACCCTTCACTATCGATGTAACCGGTATGCATCAATAATTTCTTCCGTCATGTACGTATAATAAGGTCCTTTACGTAGGCTATTTATTATAATTTGGGCCTATTTTTGTAATATCTATCCAAACTAAAGTTGAAGGTTCTGCGTGCATGTATGCATCATGCGAGCCTCGCTAGGAAATTCCTAATAATAAAATTATGGTCACGTCTTTATCTAAATACTGGAGGTGCTTCATTGGCTCTGAAGTCGTCAGCGCATTGAGTTCAGTGCAGCAGCTCTGGCATGGCGATGTTGTGAGGACATCAGAGAGCTGTGCTGTCTCACGTCAGGTATTCTAGGATGTCATCCCCAAGCACCGCGGAAAAGAGAGTTGGTTCATTTATCTCGTACTGCAACTATGAGGAATCGAACTTTCTCTGTGGTTGACTCAGTATCCTTGAATGGCTTTCCTTTAGAGCCACGCATGCATCCTGGGACTCTACCAGAATCCTTCCTCACTCTACTTAAATTGTTCCTTTTGAGCACGCTTGAGTCGGGAATGATTCAGAGTATTTTCATTGAAGGGGCTTTATATGAGTTTTCGAATGAACGAATAAATAAGAACTTATGCAATATACACTTCACAATCATGCTGAGTCATTGCACTGACATCGAATTAAGCGTGATTTCATATGCCACTAGTGACTAGTTCAATGAGGCGCGCGGCAGAGCACAATACCCGGTCCAGGCAAGCCATTCTGCCGGATGGGCGGTCAAAGTAGAGTGAAGAGCAATAGTAAAATGCGAGATGTAACGAAGAAATTAAATAATTCAAGAGTAGCTGCAAAGTTCTTGATCAAACTGGACCCCGAGGTCATGAACCATGGTTGCCAAGACAATGCCAGGAAATTCTGATGTTAGAGCAGTGAGGTCATGCTTAGCAAGTTGCTATTGTGTGCCACTGCCCGGCCAAATAAATTTTGTCTTAGATTTGTTCAAGCGCAGTCACTTAGACGACACCCATGCTTCTATAGAGTATTTAACGTCCCGCTCATTATCCGAACCGCTGAGATTGCATTGGGTAGGTAATGAATGTAAGGGTCGAGCGTATCTTATTCACGTACTACAAGATGGGCATAAAAACCTACGTTTTTTGCCAATATATGGGCCAGAAGAAAGAATTTCGAAATAAAATGTTACAAGCATATAGGCAATTCATATATACACATGATGGCCAGATTTCATCAAAATATTTCAAACAGAACAAAAGTTATATCACTTTTAGTGAGGCCGTGCACCCATCGTTTTTTGACGATTCAAAAACGTTGCGCAACAAAAGTCACAAAAAACATTTTATTAAGTCTCATCCCAATAACTGTTGTGAACTGAACTTATTGGTGCTTCACGACTTGTGTTCAATGTGCCCACGACCAGTGACAAAACTTCTGTTGAGTTTCTTTGCAAAGTTCTTGATGGCTCTGTTGACGCGTTCCAAAGGCAAATCTGCCCACATCAACTCCAATGCGCTTATCAATTCTCTTACCGCTCTTGGTTTTGGTTGCAGATTGTGATATTTCCCAAGCATAGCTCTCCGCAATTGATCAGGCTATCAATTCATCGGGTTCACATCCGGAGACTTGGGAGCATTGGCTTTCTCAATGAAACCAGAACAATCAGCATTGTGCCGATCTCCCTTCATTTTACGGCAAATCTTTTAACTCTCAGCTTAACTCTTAATTTTTGCGCTTTCACTGTTTATCAGAGTAAACGTTGCTCATAGCCAATGCCACCTTATATCTCCAGGATCTTGTTCTGAATATACATTTTATCTGTCATTGACACTTTGGCCATTTTTATTTTTTAGAAAGTTGGATTTCATTGCTTTAATAGCAAAATTATTGATCTCACAGATTCCTTATTTGCCAACGTGATTGTCATCTTGCTAAATGACTTCACAGTGGCGTGCAGCTACGCTGGCACCCTGTTTCTTTTTAAAATAGTAATAATAAGGATCATCTATCAATATCAAGGCTATTTGATAACAATTTGTCGAACTGAGACTTAATAAAATCGTGTTTTTGCTACTTTTTGTTGCGTTACGTTTTTGCAAAAAAGGTGGGTGGCCTCACTAAAAGTGGTATAACTTTTGTTCTGTTTAAAATATTTTGATGAAATCTGGCCATGATGAATAGATCTAGACATGGGCGGAGTTTATCAGGGGCTAGGGAGGGCTAAGGCCCCCCCAAGAAGACCCAGATTCATTTTTTTCACCGTGTAAATGATATATTTTCCTGGGCTTAGCCCCCCCCAAGAAGGCTTTAGCCCCTCCAAAAACGGAAACCAAACTCCGCCCATGGATCTAGATATAAATATTTATTATCTATAAGCCTGTAAAATTTCATTGGAAATTACTACCTTTGGTCAAGATATTGACAAAACCTGTAGAGATCTTTTTTGGCCCATCCTTAATTATCGTCGATTTTCTGTTTTCTGTAATGGTCCAATATTTGGAATGCCTTACTGACAATTAGGTTATCCAGTCTGCACCTACATACTCGCAATTTAAAAAAGCGTTGGAGAGACTATCTTAATCAAGTGTAATGAGATTGAGCTCACTTAACTTGTCTGCCATTTGTTTTCGTTTTTTCCAAAAGGATTATATATTTATCTTCTGTATCGTTGACAGTAGCCAATATATAATTATTATGTGCTGTTTCTACAACCACCATAATACATTATACTTAGTTAGAGGGTGGTCCTAACATAGCGGGCAATTGTCCCGTTTGGATCTTCCCTTCCCTTGTTGACGCAATGAAATGCTTTTTGTTGATGTTTATTCCCAAATATTAGGCCTATATATATATATATAATAGATGTTGTATTTATTTATATTACGAACATGTTGCATAATTAAACTGCATTGCTGGAACAAGTCGGATATATGCTTCATGGGAACAAAATTGTTTGTCATTGTCACTGTCATCATAAAAATTGATTTATTATGTTTCTGTATAGGCTATCATTTAGAAAGCGATAATAGGCCTAATGAATGCCAGATTGTTGTATGTCCAATTCCGTTGACCGTAGCATGCGTCATCATCGCCATATTAACAGCTACTATCATCGTTCTCTACAGAAAGCTTCGACAGAGAAATGCCAGTGAAGAAAACAAAATTTTTACTGAAGGTGAGTCAAAAGTTCACACTTTAATACACACCACGTGTCCACGTCTCGGAAAAACTCTATGAGTGATGAAAGAGGAGAAACAATCGTTTAGGGCTTTAGGCCATTAATTTTGTTCGTAATGCGATTTTTATATAGCCTACTATAGTGTATTTCACAGACCAAAGAAGCTAGACATAGTAAAGGATCCACAACATGTAAGTCTTATGTGTCCTTATCTAAAGTATATTATATCTATGCAAATAATAACACACTTCATCTAGGCAACGAATCTTATTAACCTGGTGAATTCATTCATTAAGCGCATATTGTGGGCTATCCATCGTAGGTACTCCTTGAGAGGGATAGCGCTATGTCTCCAGACAACAGTCATTTGTGTTGCTCTTTAATCATTCTTCCTTGAATGTTTCCTGTTTAATGGGACGCGATAGTGTAGCGGTAAGCACGGTGCCTTGTGATCGAAGGATCGCAGGTTCGAATCCACTTCAAGCCACTACATAGCGACCTTGGACAAGTTGCCCATCCACAATGTCTGTGAGTAAGGCAAAAAGAAACCACCTCACTCATCTCATCCCAGGGGTATTTAGCCAGTGAACCTGTCTTCAGGCATGGAACTCATCTTGAATGTTTCCTGCATTCAGCCTCTGCACCTCTTGGTCAGTGCGGTGGTTTTCTTATATGCGTTCCCTTTCCATCAAAAACACTCCCACGTTCCACCACAGTTTCCAACCTTCTGTGCCAACCCTTCAAGATCTTTGTTCATTAACTTGAGGATGATAAACACTCCAGAAATTTGGGAGATCGCGGTGGATGACGTCATTGAAATCGCGGGGTCTTCCATTCCTCCGGATGGCAATGGTGGTATTTGCAGTTTAACGTCACTGTGTGGTAACAGAGACCATTAGTGACGCCCTCTTCCTTTATCCAGGCTTGGGACTGGCACTGGCAGAGTGCAACCAGTGTCGGAGTTACCCGGATGGCAATGGTTTTCCCAGCACGTCTCGTCACTCGTCAGATAGTTGTTTCTATGAAAATAATTGCCATGCCTTATTTTTTAATACCTGCTTATCCAACAAATCTATAATTTATTAAACCACCGACTTATGATTCTCAAACAAGATTTTGATATTAACCAATATTAATTATTAGTTATTCTCTCGTTATGACGCTAGCTTCATCAAATCGTGTGTGGCCTATGTCTGTCGCTCTTTTAATATTGTCCTCTGATTTATCTCTCTTGTCCTGTGCCGCTCTTTGGTCGAATCTTTCGTTACTAACCCTGCATTGCCTGCAATGTAATGTAATGCACTTCAAAGGCAATCTCAGCTAGACTTGTGCGCATAGGCGCCGACTTGACCCGAAGAGTGTGGGTGCCCAAACGAATGTGAAAGAAATCCGCGCGTGAGCGCGGAAAAATTTTTTGGAGCCTTTTTTATAGGAGAGTGAGTGAAATGACCTCTGTTCATAGGCGGAGACTTGTTCATGGTTTTACGGCACGAACTCGCGGTCAAAGGACGATCGCCGAGCGGGGAAGGGCCGAAGGGGCTTGGGGAGGGGATGCATGTGCTCCTAACCGTTTTCGAATTTTTTTTCTTGCCACACTGCGATGGCAGCATCTTAGGCTGTCATTTTAACGAAATTGTCGTGGTTTGAGACTTGAAAAGCATCCTTTCCGTTGTCTAAAAAATTTCCACACAACCTGAAATAGTGACATTTTTAGCTGTTATCTCATCAAAATGTCCCATTATTTCATTTTTAAAGATATGAT